>SNQJ01S0035275.1:69311-102463 GCA_010110895.2 Picea sitchensis
CCAAGGTATGGAACTATTTGAAAAGGTTGATTCTGCAGCTCATTATAATTATCAAGATTCTAATGGGGGCCCTTTAAATTTTGTAAAAATTTAGGGGGAGTTGTTGGGGCCCAACACCCCTTCAATCTACGAATTGGCACCACTCTATATTTAATTTATAACTTCAAATCAATAGGTGAGAATCCCAATGTAGGTTCTCCCATAGCTTCCCACGTCATTTTAGGCAAAACATTGACTTTAGACCCTAAGTATAGTATGATATAACCCATATTGAAATCTCCATTGTTTGCATTCAACCTGAATTGTCTACTTGTTATTCTCTTCTTATGAACCTTATTAACCCTCTTGGGTTCTAATTTCATTTATTTTCTAGAATTACACTTCTCTAACAAACATTGTAATACTTGTAAATAACTTTTGTCATTCAAGAACTTCACACAAGACCCCAAAAATTTTCTTATATTACTTACGTGTTCTGATGGATTCTCTCTATTAGTATACACAAATAATGGAGGCATGTCATACAGTGGTATGTCATCTACTAGATTTGTTCTTGAAGTTGACGCAACATTTTGTTTCAGTATATGTTGTTTATCTTCTTTGAATGTCTCATTCTCTTTGCATGCATCAAACTTCTATCCATGTTATGTATTCTTCCTTACCCATTGGTACTGATCCATCCTTCTTTGCTACATCTCCTCCTATGTTTTCTCCACCTCTAATAACTATGTTGATATTCTTCTCATCCTCTTCTCTATTTTCCATAGCAATCCATTGGACATTCTAAATGTTCTGGTTCTTCTTATCTTGTATTTATACCAAACGTTTCAGACAATCTTCTATCTCATTCTCTACTACGTGACAATGCATACATGTCAAAGGTTGTTGTGGAAAATATCTTGCATAGGGTCGAGGTTTCTTATAGTTGTGACAAACTACAGGTCCTCTATCTCCTCCAAATCCTCTTTCTCCATGGCCTCCTCCTCTGAAGCCTCCTTTGTTCCCTTGATTGTCTCCACCTATTGTATTATACTGTGGTTCCTGATTGTACTGCGGTTATGCATTATTATACTATGGTGGCCCTGCACATTGTTGCGCGTTGTTATATTGCGGTGGTGCTCCAAACTATTGTGCGTTATTATACTGCAGTGGCGTTGTGAATTGTTGTGTGTTTTTATATTTTGGATGCTACACAGGTTGTGCTATCATTAATTCATCTTGTAACCTATATGCATCTGATGTGCTATCCTTCATTATATCCAGGGTTATGTAGTCCTTGCTTCATGTTCGACTAACTTACAAAAATTGCAAAATGTAGTATTTGGTATTGTTTGATACTTCTGCATCATGGGACAATGATATGGATCATGTTCATGTGTTTTACATATCTCACACCATGGTTCTCCTGGGGATAAAGGATTCAAAATTATTGTCACCAAGTACTATGCAAGGGTTGGGCACTCGTTCTTATAATGACCTTCTATTTTGCAAAATGTGCACTAGACATTCTCCCTCTTTTCCTTTCCCTTATTCTGATTCAACTAAAATTTGAATTTATTTAGGTCTTCTCTCATCTCTTCCACAACAAGATCTGTATTCTTATATTGATTTTCCTCTAATTACAATTCAGCTTGTAAAGCCTCAGCCTGAGTTTGCAACTTTGTTTGCCTCAAAGGATACTTCAAATGTGCCAATAAATAGTTCAAATAAATGTCTATATGTCATATCAGTAATAGGGTAATTCAACTTACGTTTTAGTCTTTTGAAATTCTGCTTCACCTCCTAGACCGATTCTCCTAGTTTCTTCTTAATCTCTATCATTTCATTCATGAACTGATCCTCTAAACTAGGTTTATGAAATTCATTGATCAACTGCCTCTTCACATCTGTGACAGTTGTAGGCACTCCCATTGGATTGATTGTGGTGAGACCCATATACCAGTCTAATGTGTGGTCTCTGAATGTAATTTACAACTGTGCAAACTTTTCATCTTCATCTATAATATGCTTAGCTTCCCATATCTTTTCATAGATAAAAAAAATGCTTTTTTGGGTCATCTGACCCTTTTCCTTGAAACTATGGTAACCTAATAGTTGGATCGTGTCCCTCCATTGTGAAGTTTGTTGTACTACCACCTCTGTGTGGTGTATATACTTGACTACTACTTGTTTAACTTATACTTCTGCTTGAATTTCTACTGGACCCATAGCTTGTAAAAATCCTTCTACCACTAATCACTTGCTAGTTAACCATTTTTTCTTCTTCATATGTCTTAGTCACACATGGCGTTGTGGGTTCCACACTAATTCGGGCTTGAAATGGAGAACCTTCTTCTGCACTGGACCCCTGGCCTATGGCTTTCCTCTCATATGCCGTGCACAAGATTTCCTTAATCTGCCCTGTCGCACATAGATCCTCTACCTCTTCCTCACCACTTTCCAAGCCCGCTCACTCATCTATTGCCCTCATTTTCTTATTGATCTTATATTGGTATGGTAGGTCGTTGCGCGTCACTCTTGCTTTCCTTATTATTTCATTGGTATGTTCCTCATCCATCATTATAGGGTCTATTTCTTCCTTCCTCTGTCCTTCATCCAGATCCCTCTCCATATCTCATATCTTCTTTAGTGCTTCCCCCACCTCCCCCATGCACGTAGAGTGATTTAGCTATTTGATTCCATGGTCATCACGCCTTTATAATGTAATAAGGTATTGTTTTACATGTAAAGAGACCTAATGTACCTCCCTCTTGGTCCCTTTAATAATTATTTCTCTGCAATAGTAAATGACTTCACTATATTGACTGCAAAGTTAGTAATAAACCATGCAATAATATTGTCTAACAAAAAATCCACTTTGTGCATGAATTTATTACTAACCCTTTCCAACAACATGATATTCTCAATAGTCCACCCTATCGGGATTATTTGATTAGTAAGATAAGTATCATTCAACCTCAATAGCCACTCATATAATAACTATGGAAAATAAAATAAATCTGCCTCATGCAATTCAATAAGCACATACCTCTGCAAATATTGGCATGGTGTATACCTGGAGCTTCTATTATATTTATGCGTGAAATCGATCTTATTTTTCTCCAACCATCTTTCAATCTCTTTCTTTGTATGGTTCCATGTCTTAAACATCCCCTTCTACCACTGCATTACCTTCATTAGATCCCCTCCAATCGGATCTGCTGAGTTTCAACCGAAAACAGAACCATTTGTTGGATGTATGGGCTAACCTAGTTTCTACCTTAGTTCTCCAACAAAAACCTAGAAACCATCGACCCCTCTAGTAAACCATAAGGCAACATTACACACAAAGTGCATAGTGTAGTCTCACCCAAGATGGATTATGGGTGATTGCATGATCCAAGTGTCTGCAATCATGGAAGGTATGGAACTTGTGGGAATGTTAGAAATATTTTACTTCTTCTATTTCAACATGCATTCTACCATATCATCATTCAGTTCTACCATTTATTCATTCTTTTACATTCATTCTTCATAAAATAACATACGCATTGTAAATAAACTTCAAAAAATTCATTCATTTGGTTATTCATTCATCATAAATAATATAACATCAACACATAAGAGATAACACACATAGAGACATCATTTTTATCATAGTTCACCCCCCCGGGCTATGTCGACAAAGATCTTATTATTATTATTATTCATAAAAAAAAGGGCATTGCATGCATTACATCAAAAGTGTGTCATACTCTGTGAGGTTGACCAATGTCGCACCAAGATCCACATATTGCAACCTGACCCTCAGTTACAATCCATATAACTCCACCTTAGCTCTTTAGTTATTCAACAAAACAAATACTTCGACTCAAAACTTAAATTTTTTCTAAAAGTACTTCTCTCATACAAAAATGATAATGATTCTCTCTAGCTACCTCATGCATCCTCTATTTATATTACAAAAGTAGGTAAACACCATTACATCATACTCCAAAACCCTAATTCTAAGTGGACTAAACTTGTCCACATTCTAATTGCCTTCCCGCGCTAATCCACAATTTGTTGTGCTTATTTTCCTTTGTTCCCGCCACACATTGCTTCCTTGGTCCATTCTTCCTCATTTTTTGTTTTGTATCTCGAACCTTACCCCAAAATTGTCTGCTCCAATAGGGCTCAAATAATGGTGCAAGCAGGATCCACTTATTGTTTTTTAGTCCTGTGAAGTTATACTCTGATCTCATACTGTAGTGTTGAAAGGACCAAATTCTTAACTGGAAAAAATGTGTACTAATTTCACAACCAAAGTCCAAGAGGTAAYGTTGTGGGGTAATATATCTTGTATGTTCTATTTCTATTTCCATCCCAAGGGTTAGGGTATTCAGGKTTTCTACAGACAAGGGTTTGTCMTGTGTTATAACTCTCTGATATATGTGTGGGGTCCAACATTATTACTCGAACCATTATATTAGGGAACCAACTAAGGAGACTAGACCATGSCCTTAGCCTTACTACCCAACTACCCAGGTACTACAAAATATCTTCCTGAGTGTTGTTCTCGGTGGCACTATAACAGTCATCTGACCAATTGGTTTATCTACAGAGGGCTTCATGAGATCTAGGTCGATCCATATACAGGTGTTATCTGATTCGCTACCACTCAAAGGGGTACCAACAAGGGTTACAAGGATGACCAATAATGTGTATTTAATTACCACGTGTAGTTCTTGCGTGTATGCTTCCCCGACCACAGATTTATGCGTTGAATGACATATTTCTATAGCTTTAAGACGTCAGAATACATATCTACCCTGAAAAAAAAATAACCCACAATTTTCTACCAAGGAAAGTGTTATGATACCACTTGTAAGGTACTAGATCTATTATAATAGCTGAAAACATAAATATTGCAGAGAATAATAGTGGAACAACACAATAGATGAAACAACAACACCAAAATAATACCTTTATTGATAGGAAACAATGTTCACTTACCTCTTCGAGGGGGAAACCTCCAACAAAGCAGTGCTCTATTACAATAATTATCAATACAAATGCATATCATGCCCTTGAATCATATTTATCCTAAATATATATACCAAAAGAACAATATAGAGGAATATCTTCTAGAAGTGGAAGATTCTATTAGGTCTTCTTACATTTGAATTATTCTTCTTTATTACTAGGACTTATTAATATTTTCCTTTATTACATGGAAAATATATTATTCTACCTATGTGAGGGGTTAGGGAAGTTAAGTCCCTAACAAATTGCCTCTATATAAATATACATTTTGAAGCTAGAGTGTCTATGTGATTTAGGCGAGCAAGCTTAAATAAATGTGTTATGTAATCACACTTGTTTTTATTAATAAAATACATCAATGTTGCAGACCAAGTCAGAAGAAAGAGTGTGGGGCACTAGGACTCCACAAGAGGGAAAAGGTATAACTCATGGGAGCTTAAGACAAGGAATAAAATAATATTATTCCTAATTCATAGGGTTTATGTTATAATTTTATCATAAGTTCCTAAGGGAGAGGAATGAATTACCAAGTGGAGTCAAAGACATTTTCTCGAATGACAAGTGTCAAGATAGGAAAATGAAATATAATATGAGTAACTTAGTGTATTTTGAGGGGGATTCATCATTTTACATTTCTTTTTCACTCATCCTTGCATCCATCACTTGTTCCTTGGCTGGAGAGTGTGAGAACAAGATGGAGCTAACTATTTCCCCATAAATCCTTGGTGGTTTCGGTTGAATAAGCAGGTTTTCAATCCGATGGAGCATTCTCTCTGAGTGAGAGAGTTTATGGGAATATGTTTATCGTGTGTGGGATAGTGGGTGTTGTATCTCTTTGAGAAACCATGTGGTCCAAGTGCTATAGAGCTCCAAGACTTCCTAGTCAGCTTCTTGTTGAAGCTCAAGAAGGGAAGTGGGACACCCCGAACGACTGTTGGGCAGAGAGGGGGGGTACATTTCCTTGGGTGGGACAAGTTGTGGGGAATGAGAGGTTGTGATTTGGAAAATTTTGCTGGAGTGTACTGCTAAGCCTATTATTTATTGAGATTTTTTCAAACCCTAGTTTGACTTAGGTATCATTTTCCCTGGTGGAGTCATAACCCCATATCAAGGGTGACCTGTTGTTGAGAATGTATGAAGAAGATAGTCTATGGTTGGGAGGAACATCTAAGGTATACAAGAAGATGGTGATTTACAGTAAAACATATTCTCTTCTATGCATGTTTTCATGTTTCTTATTTTGTTTATGTTTACGTTAATTATATTGTTGAATTGGTACATAAAGATACATGGTTGTGCATGTTATTGTTACTTTTGCATACTTGTTCCATATGCAGGGCATGATAGTTAACAAATATTAACTATTAGTTAAGTTATGTACCAATTGTCATGAGATTCTAGTGTGAGGCTTAAGTTGTTGTGCACACCCATAAATAATTGTCATGTGTGCTAGGAAATAGTTCCACATGAACAACTAGGAAACTAATGTTGTGCATAGAACAAGGATTGTTGTGTGTGCATCTTGTATTTAGGAGATATTTATGCTATTAGAATTGGTCACAAAGAAGAAAAATTGTGTGGCGCACCCCATCTTGGGATTGGGTGTGTTACCTTGTGGTTTCCAAGAAAATGTTTGGGTCTACTAGTAATGGGGGACATTACAATAAATGGACACATATCAAGAAAATCATTCAAGGAAAATGGAAACATATTAATAGTAGATATGGGTATGCAATGGGAAAAGAAAAGCATTGTTACATATCAATTGATATAGAGGTACTATGTTGCATGTGGGCATGCAACATGTTCATTTTGGGGGAGATGGTGGGAGGCCAAATCGTCATATTTTTGCATCTTCTTTTCCATATTTTTAATCCCCTTTCACTTACTTGTGACCCCATATTAGTCTGTTTTAATGCTTGTGTGTGATATTTAGACCCAATGTGTTTTCCAATGAATTTTATTAGTATTTAATGTGAATTATAGTTAAATATTAGATAAATAACTTATTTTACCTTTATATTTGAAAAAAGGGTTAGTTTATGATTGTTGTAGAAACAATTTCCACTTGTTGTTGCTCCTAGTTGTTATTTGTTGCTACTCATAGAAACAAAAATATATAAAGTGGATACTTGATATTTTCTATATGATCCATTAACATGTCAACATAGGTCTATCCTCAAAATATCTCAACAACCCAGGTTGTACTTTTCAATAAAATCGATGTTTTATTATTTGCTTCAACTTTAATCCATTTTGTTGCAACTCCAAGCCATTTGTTGCTACTCTGTGGGACTGTTGCTAATACTCCACGAGATATATGTGTGTCTATATGGAAAATAATATTCAACCACCACCTTCCATGGAAAATATATTCAAATATAAGTTATATGGTATAGTTATGGATGATGGATTTTCCATTTGCATAAATTCATTCTTCTACAATTTCATATGTTCCGATTTAATTTGGGTAGCTACAATTTTTTAGTCATCTATCTCAAATTATGATAGTTTGAATACAAGTGATACAATTTTTTGGTGTATATGAGTGTTGTGACATCCCCCCAAAATAAGTATTTTTATTTTTTGTGTTGGAAATTTATTTCCGTTTTTGGCAAATTCGAATCTAGAAAATGTTTGCCATTTATGGAAATTCTGAATTTCGAATTTAATAATTGTATTTAATTATTGTGATTGTTGGGTAGAGATCTGTTTGGACTCAACTAACTATTTGAATATGACACTTGTGTCACCACAGAATATTTATATTAACTGCAGGAGGACAAATGGAACAACCATGTTAAAAATCAGCTGACCATGACTCCATGAGTGGGGAACAAGTTGGAACTGCCTCTGGGATGATGATTACAAGTGGTAAATCAGAGATTTGGCCACTGACAGCCCCTAAAAGTCAGGTATTAAAAAATCTGCGAAAATACCCAAAGGAGGGAAAAGACCTGGACAAAATTGATAAATAGCATATGCGAGGAGGCAGGACGCTTCCAAGTATGTGGGGAAAGGATTCCTGAGCTCTCTTGCTGTTATGAACACTGCGGATTGAGTGTGAGGCAAGATGCGCTTGCTAAAACAGGATTGCCTTGCTGTTATGAGCATTGTTGAGTAAGTGTGAGGCAAGAGGATAACTGTTGGAATTGAATGACATAGATGAGGAGGAGTTTCCAAGTTCGCCCTCATGGATTCATGGTCAGGCTAGGGGGTGAATTAGGCAAGTAGATTTGGCTTCCCTATTCTATGGTTGGGAGGAATGTGGTTGTCCCCTTTGTCTTCCCACGGATTGGATTCATATATGTTAATTTTCCCCTCTCTATTATGAATGGCTACGTCTTTTGATGTTATGTATCTATTGAAGCTGAGCTGGAATAAGCTACATTCTCTGTCTGTATGACCCTTTTTTCATTTGGTGTATTGTATCTTATTAAATTAGAACTGTAACATTTTCCATTTTTGTTTTTTGTGGGGAATATAAGTGCAGGAAATATGTAATTGTATTTCTATAAGTAAGTATGGAAAGGAAGAGATTAATGACAATGAGGTAGATCCTCTCTGTAGATACATCCCCAGGAAACCAAACTCCGATCCCTCGGAACATATTTTATAATGACCAATCTCTGATGGAATGATATTCTTAATCATGTATTTACATAGATGCACAGATCCAGTACTGTTGACGTTTAATGCATTGATTAAAAGAGGCTCTAAGTGAATATTATAATAATTTACCTTATATAGAAAATTTTATCCTTTGTACCCTTCTGTGTGTGGGAGATTCCTAAGACCTTAGGCTTTTAGAATTCTATGAGGAAAACTCAATCCAACTTTATTTTCTCCTTTCGGAGGTTCGTGTATATTGATGTATGGATTCTGAACTCGCAAAGTTCTGAATCCCGAAACCCCAAAGCTTCCCCTTTTCACATTTTGGAAGTTGGTTACGTAAGAGGTTTGGGCATTTGAACTCACGAAGTTACGAACCCAGAAACCCCGAAATGCGGGACCCACCTTCTACTTTTTTCTTCTTTTCGGGAGTTGTAGTGTGTTGTTGTTTGGTAGTTGCAAACCCCGAAACCCCGAATCCCGAAATCCCGAAGTGTTTCCCTACATCCTTTCACCTTTCGGAAATTCGAGAGTTGTTGTGTATGGTTGTTTGGGGGTTACAAACCTCAAAACCATGAATCCCAAAATCCCAAAGTGTTGGTCCCACATCCGTTCACTTTTCAGAATTCGGGAGTTGTAGTGTGTTGTTTATTGGTAGTTGCAAACCCCAAAACCCTAAAACCCTGAACCCCGAAATCCCGAAGTATTAGTTCCACGTTCTTTTCGTTTTGCAATTTTGGGAATTGTGGTATGTTGGATGTTTGGCTACGGAAACCACGAAACCCCGAACCCCGAAATCCGGAAATGCGGGTCACACCTTTTCCTTTCTCTCATTTCAGAAATTTGTGTATGTCAAGGTTTGGACACCGGAACTCGCGAAGTTCCGAATCCTGAAATTCTGAAGTGTGGGGCCCACCTTCCTTTTTTTCATATTTCGGAGGTTTGTATATGTGGTTGTTTGGGCGCTTGCACTCGCGAAATCTCGAACTCTGATTTCCCGAAGTACTAATCACCTTTCACCTTTTTGGAGTTGTAGTGTGTTGATGTTTTAACTTTTGTATTCACGAAAACCCAAACCCCGAAACCCCGAAGTACTCGACATCCTGTCACAATTTCGGGAAATGTTGTGTGTTGATGTCTGTCTCTTGTACTCTTGAAGCCCTGAATCCTGAAACCCTGAAATGTTGGCCCACGGTCGTTCCGTATTTCGGATTTTGGCAAACCACAGGGTCCTTTATTTTGTTCAGCACTTGTGATCACCAAAACCCGATTGAACTCTGTTCTTCACAAAGCTGTAGGAACTTAGAAGAAACTTATTGTTATGGGAACAACCCTGTTAATCTAATGAATGGACTGGTAAAAGAACGTTGGGGAGTCTTCATCCCAAATAGAGGTACATAAGTAACATACATCTTTACAAGTCAATTGTATTGCGAACAGAGGGAAATTTTTCTATGTAGGGTTTTGGTCATAAAAACCCCAAAGTTGTTTATATTGTTAAGACTGTGGTAGTGTTATAGGTACTAGTAGAAAAAAGGGTAATTATAAATTTCAAGATCTTAATTAAACATTGAAGTGGTGAGTAAATACTCATTTTATCATCGTTTAGAAAACTTAAGTTGAATGTTAAGGACAGTCGATGACAGTAAGGACTCTAAACAAATCGTCAAACTCAAGTCTTCTAACAGAAAGCTTACTTGCTTGAGATCTTGAAACTTTTCAAGGTTAAATGTAAAACAAAAAAAAGATTTTGTTTTTATGGTGATTTTTGAGGTACATTACATATGGTATCAGAGAAAAAGTTACAACACTGGGCCTGAACAGGGCCACATTAATTGCTTAGTATATATTTTGATTTATGAAAAACTAATAAATCTTGTGGATTACAAACAGAAAGCTTTTATGTTTTGTCTTGAATAATGGCAGCCTAAGAAGGTGCAGAAATCAGGGTGGAAGAGAATCTGCAACAGGGACCTCCTGGAGATCCAATACAGAACAGTGATGGAAGCTCACCCATGGAGGTGTTGGAAACAATGAGAAACCTTATTGTTGAACTACAAGTTTTCAAGGCCGACAATGAAAAATTGAAGAAGGCACCGTAGGAACAAAAAGAGATAAATGAAGTCCTATTGCGTAGTATAGTAACCAAGAAAAGTCCAAAAGATGATAACCACAAGGAAGAGGTCAACAAAAGGGCCTCCAAGAATTATGGTGCGAAAACATAAAAAAGAGACAGTTCGTCTGAAGGGACACCTTCGGCTGAAGACAAAACCATACCAGATAGAAAAAGAAAACAGACAGACCACCTTGAAGGAGAATTTAAAAAGATTAAACCAACTACTTTTGATGGAGAATCCAAGACAAGAGAAGAAGCCGACGCATGGTCATTGGACATCAAAAAATACTTCCAAATCTACAACTATTCCAACAACATGAAGGTCAGAATGGCCATCTACTATCTGAAGGGGAAGGCCAACATTTGGTGTTAGGACCTGAAATTGGCCAAGGGCCTAAAGGAGAAACAGTTGGAATGGTCTGACTTTAAGAATTATTTTAAGAAACAATACCTTTCTGAAAGCTATTATGAAAGGAAGACGAAAGAATTTTATGAGTTACGACTCGGACAAATGACAATGGAAGACCTTATAAATAAATTTCTGGAACTACTAAGGTTCGTACCATACATCAGGGAGGATAAGGTAAAAATCCAACGATTCTTAAGCTGTTTACCATAGTCCTACAGAGACAGAATTGAGTTTGACAACCCCAAATCCTTGAGTGAGGCATTCAGGAAAGAACGAATGTGTTATGACCAGTATAAGCAACGGGTAGAGTTTCCCAAGATCTGGAAGGATAAGAAGCAGTATGGAATAAACCAACGAAAGAAGGGATACCAACCATCAGAATGCAGCAAAAAGTTTCCCAAGGAAGGATTTTCACTCCAATCATCCGAACACGCAAGGTAGCGGTAAACCGGTAAAACTGGGAATGAAGAAGTTTGGGGACAACTCTGGCGAGCCATTAAAGTGTTGGGAGTGTGGAGAGTCTCATCTAAGGAGGAATTGTCCACGTTTAATTGCAGAAAACAGATTTGTCGTCCACAATTTATAGGAAGCCTCAACAGCAGGAGACATGGGCAGAAGTTTGCATTGGATAAATGCAGCCATAGAGGGTCGACAAGATGATCACTAGTCCTCGGTGGTAGAGATTAAAGGTAAAATCCATGACACTCGAATTTCTGTTTTAATTGACCCTGGAGCTACGTTAAGTTATATTACTCCCGATGTAGTAGAGTCGAATAAACTTAAGAAACAAAAGCATGCAAAAACTTGGCATGTACAACTAGCAATAGGGACTAAAAGAAAAGTAGTTAACTTTATTTCTGATCTTGAGTTCAGTTTAGATTGTCAAAAGATAAGGACCAATTTGAACATCCTACCACTAGGGTCTTATGATATGATTATTGGGATAGATTAGTTAGAACAACACAAAGAAGTACTAGATTGTTATACAAAGATACTTAGCTATAAAGATAATTTTGGCACTATTAGAACATCCCAAGGCATACCAAAACCTGTGTCAGTCAGACAAGTTTCAACGATGCAATTCAAGAAATGTATTAGAAAGGGATGTCAAGTTTACGCCATCCAAGTAACGAATCTATTAGAAAAATAAGATAAGCCCAAGTTAGAAGACTTTGTTGTCCTACGTGAATTCAGAGACATGTTTGTTGATGAGATACCAAAATTGCCTCCTAGGAAAGAAATAGATTTCTCCATAGACTTACTACCCGCATCAACCCCTATCTCAAAAGCACCCTACCAAATGAGTCTACCAGAACTGACAGAATTAAAAATACAATTATAGGAATTGTTGGATAAAGAGTATATCAAACCAAGTGTCTCGCCATGGGGAGCACCAGTCCTCTTTTTGAAAAAGAAAGACGATACTCTAAGACTATGTATCGATTATAGACAACTGAACAAAGTAACCATTAAGAACAAATACCCCTTACCCAGGAAAAATGATCTGTTCAATCAAGTTCGGGGGGCCAAGATCTTCTCAAAATTGGATTTATGATCTAGTTATCATCAAGTTAGGATAAAGGACCAAGACATAAACAAAACAGCTTTTCGAACAAGATATAGACACTATGAGTTTCTAGTCATACCTTTCGGACTCACTAATGCACTAGCCATGTTTATGTGCTTGATGAACAACATTTTCAGCCAGTGCTTAGATAAGTTTGTAGTAGTATTTATCGATGATATCCTAGTCTATTCTAAAACGGAGGAGGAACATGATGAACACTTACGAATAGTTCTGAAAACACTAGGGAAACACAAACTATATGCAAAATTCGACAAATGTGATTTTTATCAAAAAGAAATACAATATTTAGGACATGTCATTTCCTCAGAAGGTATTGTCGTAGACCCGGAAAAGATAAAATCCATTATGGAATGGCCAATGCATAAGGATGTGGCATATATCTGGTCATTCATGGGAATCACCGGATATTATCACATATTTATAGAAGGATTCTCCAGTATAGCCTACCCTATCATGTCACTACAAAATAAAGGGACCAAGTTTAACTGGTCGCAAAAGTGTCAAGACAGTTTTAACAAGCTAAAATAATTATTGACATCGGCACCCATATTGAAGGTAGCAGACCCAGATAAAGACTTCACAGTATGCGTTGATGCAAGTAAAGAGGGACTAGGTGGTGTTCTAACTTAAGAAGGGCACATGATTTGTTATGAGTCCCGGAAATTAAAGGAACATGAACGAAATTACATCACTCATGACTTAGAATTGGCAGCAGTAATACATGCCTTAAAAATGTGGCGACACTACATAATGGGCAAAAAATTATTACTATTGACGGATAATAGCGGGGTGAAATATATGTTTAACCAACCAGACCTTAATGCAAGACAAGCAAGGTGGATAGCCTCCTTGAGAGAATTCGACTTCGAGGTCAGACATATCAAGGGAAAGGAAAATAAAGTAGCAGATGCTTTAAGAAGAAGAGTCCATGGGTTATTTGAGATAAATATCAACAGGGAGAAAGTGACCTAGAACAAAGAGTAAAAGCGACAGGAATTAACGACGTAAATTACACTAAGATGATGGCAGAATTGCAAAACAATATCACAAACTCAGATAAACCAGATATAAGTATCGACAAACAGGGACTATTAAGATTTAAAAATAGACTTTACATACCAGATTCAATAGAGACAAAATTAACTATTTTAGATGAAGTGCATAAGAAACCATATTCTGGCCATCCAGGTTACCAGAAAACAACAACAACACTCAGAAAACTATTTTACTGGACTAATATGAAGGGCGAAACAATAGAGTATTTGGCAAGGTGCCAAGATTGTCAGTAGGTTAAGGCAAAACACCAGCATCCAGCTGGCCTTTTACATCCATTACCAGTACTATAATGGAAATGGGAGACCATATCGCTAGAATTTATAACAGGTTTGCATAAAACTCAAAAACAGAATGATTCTATAATGGTTGTAATCGATAAAATTAGTAAGTCTACACATTTTATTCCTGTAAAGTCTACTTTTAAAGCTATTAACATTGCTGAAATATTCATGAAAGAAATTTTTAGACTGCATGGTATTCCTAAAATGGTGATTTCAGATAGAGACGTAAAATTCACATCCGCTTTTTGGAAGGAATTGTTTGCAGGGCTAAATACTAATTTGAATTTCAGTACGATTTATCATCCACAAACGGATGGATAGACCGAAAGGACAAATATAATCACAGAGGATATGCTCCGCATGTATGTAAGAACAAAGCCGAACAAGTGGGAAGACTACCTGCACTTGGTAGAATTTGCATATAACAATGGGTACCAAACTTTGGCTAAGTTGAGCCCTTTCGAAATACTGTACGACAGAAAGTGTACAACTCCAATTAGCTGGGATAACTCGGTTCACAGACTCATGGTTGGACTAGAGATGCTCCAAGAAATGGAGAACATGGTAAAGAAAGTACAACAGAACTTGAAGGAAGCACAGGACAGACAGAAGAGTTATGCAGATCAGAAAAGAAGACAATTGGAATTTCAAGTGGGAGACCATGTTTATTTGAAGGTCAAAGCCCGAAAAAGCTCGCTAAAGTTGGGGAACTGTGCCAAGATGGAAAGCAGGTTTTGTGGGCCCTTCGAGATACTAGCTCGAATTGGACCCGTAGCATATCAACTTGCACTTCCAGCTAATCTAAGAATTCATAATGTATTTCATGTTTCTTTGTTGAAAAGGTATATTCATGACCCTACTCATATGATTGATTGGAACTTGGTGCAGGTGGAACCCGAGGGCGCATTCCAGATGGAACCCCTGCGCATTCTGGACTGGAGAGAAATAACACTTCGGAACAGAGTCGTCGCTCAGGTAAAGGTGCAATGGAAGCACTTTAATCCTAAGGAGGCCACTTGGGAATTGGAGGGAGATTTGCAGAAATCTAATCCAATCCTGTTCTAGGAAATAAACGAACACTGAGGACAGTGTTTTACTAAAGGGGGAAAGAATGTCACATCCCCCAAAAATAAGTATTTTTATTTTTTGTGCTGGAAATTTATTTCTGTTTTTGGCAAATTTGAATCCGGAATTTTTTTCCATTTATGGAAATTTCGAACTTCGAATTTAATAATTGTATTTAATTATTATGACTGTTGGGAAGAGATTTGTTTGGACTCAACTAACTATTTGACTATGACACTTGTGTCACCACATAATATTTATATTAACTGCAGGAGGACAAATGGAACAACCATGTTAAAAATCAGTTGACCATGACTCCATGAGTGGGGAACAAGTTGGAACTGCCTCTGGCATGATGATTACAAGTGGAAAATCATAGATTTGGCCACTGACAGCCCCTGAAAGTTAGGGATTAAGAAAGCTGTGAAAATCCCCAAAGGAGGGAAAGACCTGGGCAAAATTGATAAATAGCATATGCGAGGAGGTAGGATGCTGCCAAGTATGCGAGGAAAGGATTCCTGAGCTCCCTTGCTATTATGAACACTGCGGATTGAGTGTGAGGCAAGAGGAGCTTGCTGAAACAGGATCGCCTTGCTGTTATGAGCACTGTTGAGTAAGTGTGAGGCAAGAGGATAGCTGTTGGAATTGAAGGACATAGCTGACGAGGAGTTTCCAAGTTCGCCCTCATGGATTCATGGTCAGGCTAGGGGGTGAATCGGGTAAGTAGATTTGGATGCCCTGTTCTATGGATGGGATGAACGTGGTTGTCCCCTTTGTCTTCCTGCGGATTGGATTCAGAGATGTTAATTTTCCCCTCTCTATTATGAATGGCTATGTCTTTTGATGTTATGTATCTATTGAAGCTGAGATGGAATAAGCTACATTCTCTGTCTGTATGACCCTTTTTGCATCTGGTGTATTGTATCTGATTAAATTAGAACTGTAATGTTTTACATTTTTGTTTGTTGTGGGGAATATATGTGAAGGAAATCTGTAATTGTATTTCTATAAGTAAGTACGGAAAGGAGGAGATTAATGACAATGAGGCAGATCCTCTCTGTAGATACATCCCCAGGAAACCAAACTCAGATCCCTCAGAACATCTTTTATAATGACCAATCTCTGATGGAATGATATTCTTAATCATGTATTTACATAGATGCACAGATCCAGTACTGTTGACGTTTAATGCATTGATTAAAAGAGGCTCTAAGTGAATATTATAAGAATTTACCTTATACATAAAATTTTATCCTTTGTACCCTTCTGTGTGTGGGAGATTCCTAAGACCTTAGGATTTCAGAATTCTATGAGGAAAACTCAGTCCAACTTTCTTTTCGCCTTTCAGAGGTTCGTGTATATTGATGTATGGATTCTGAACTCACAAAGTTCCGAATCCCGAAACCTCGAAGCTTCCCCTTTTCACATTTCTGAAGTTGGTTACGTAAGAGGTTTGGGCATTTGAACTCATGAAGTTCCGAACCCCAAAACCCCGAAATGTGGGACCCACCTTCTCCTTTTTGCATCTTTTCCAGAGTTGTAGTGTGTTGTTGTTTGGCGGTTGCAAACCCTGAATCCCGAAATCCCAAAGTGTTGCCCTACATCCTTTCACCTTTCAAAAATTCGGGTGTTGTTGTGTATGGTTGTTTGGGGGTTACAAACCTTGAAACCCCAAATCCCAAAATCTCGAAGTGTTGGTCCCACATCCATTCACTTTTCATAATTCGGGAGTTGTAGTGTGTTGTTGTTTGGTAGTTGCAAACCCCGAAACCTCGAACCTCGAAATCCCAAAGTATTACTTCCACGTTATTTTCTTTTCACAATTTCGGGAATTGTGGTATGTTGGATGTTTGGCTACGGAAACCCTGAAATCCCGAACCCCGAAATACCAAAATGCCGGTCTCACCTTTTCCTTTCTCTCATTTCAGAAATTTTCGTATGTCAAGGTTTGGACACCGGAACTCACGAAGTTACGAATCCCGAAATTCTAAAGTACGGGGCCCACCTTTCTTTTTTTTGGATTTCGGAGGTTTGTATATGTGGTTGTTTGGGCACTTGCACTCACGAAATCCCGAACTCCGATTTCCCGAAGTACTAATCACCTTTCGCTTTTTCAGAGTTGTAGTGTGTTGATGTTTTGAATTTTGTATTCACGAAAACCTGAACCCCGAAACCTCGAAGTACTCGACATCTTGTCACAATTTCGAGAAATATTGTGTGTTGATGTCTGGCTCTTGTACTCGCGAAGCCCTGAATCCTGAAACCCTGAAATGCTGGCCCACAGTCGTTCTGTATTTCGTATTTTGGAAAACCACAGGGTCCTTTATTTTGTTCGGCACTTGTGATCACCAAAACCCGATTGACCTCTGTTCTTCACAAAGTTGTAAGAACTTAGAAGAAACTTATTGTTATGGGAACAACCCTGTTAATCTAATGAGTGGATTGGTAAAAGAATGTTGGGGAGTCTTCATCCCAGATAGAGGTACACAAGTAACAGACCGCTTTACAAGTCGATTGTATTGCGAACAAAGGGAAATTTTTCTATGTAGGGTTTTGGTCATAAAAACCTCAAAGTTGTTTGTATTGTTAAGACTGTGGTAGTGTTATAGGTACTAGTAGAAAAGAGGGTAATTATAAATTTCAAGATCTTAATTAAACATTGAAGTGGTGAGTAAATACTCATTTTATCATCGTTTAGAAAACTTAAGTTGAATGGTAAGGACAGTCGATGACAGTAAGGAATCTAAACAACCCTTCAGACTCAAGTCTTCTAACAGAAAGCTTACTTTCTTGAGATCTCGAAACTTTTAAAGGATAAATGTAAAACAAAAAAAAAAAAATTGTTTTTATGGTGATTTTTGAGGTACATTACAAGTGCATATTTGATTTTCCACACAAGATTTGAAGATCTCCATTGATGATATCATGGATCTAGGAAGTCAAACACTATTAAAATTCATTTGAGATATTTTTTGACCAAGTTCTTATAACTCCCATATTCTAATTCGAATATGGTATTCAAAGTCATCCTAAATCAAATAGGAAGTTAAAAAAAATCTTGGAATTCTTACACAACATTAGTTTCAGTTGTTAGAAAGGATTTTGGAATTATGTATGAAATGTTAATTATTCGAAAATTGTGGAAACCACATGAGAAATTTGTGGACCTACATTTATTATTTATTATTTTTGCAAATTTATGTATAAAAGAGAGTTCCTTCTTCATTCTGTTGGGAGGACTCTCCGAGCATAAATCCAATCTATGATGGATTAAATTATATCTTGTGAGTTTAATTTAGATCATAGTTCTATAATTTTTTCAATATGTGATTAGAGTAGCAACACTCTATTTCGGGGAGGCAGTGCCCACTCCTCAAAATAGATGATGGCGTATTAGCATAGGTAGTTGTCTAGTTACAACAATTTGATAGTTAGTTGTTAATTTTATTTTTAATTACAAGTGTGATAATTCATTGTTGATATATTCAACGATTTGTTGTCATCTCATTATTGATTACTATTTTGATTTCATTACAGTAGATAGCCTTAATTTATGATTAGCTATTTCTCTTAGATATTTATTACAAATGCACAGTAAATGGACCTGTGTTGGAATGAAAGTTGCATCCTGCATATATTTTGCATGATAACTTGTAAAATAGATTCAATCCCCGATTGATAATTTAATTCCTAGTTAAATGATTTCTTTCTCTTTTGAAAACCAATTAATCGACCCAACAAGAGGATGTAGGAATATTTCTTCTCCATATTATAAAAATTTCACACCTTAACACCAACACTAGTTGAGCACATGTCAAAATGTTAGACCCTTATTTCTAGTAAATTGTGTGTGTGGTCTCTAAATAGACCTCACACCTAAAATCAATAACTTTTTATGAATTATTTTGAGTATATATATAATTTTTTTCTATAAAACCTATTCAAATTTTATACCTTAACTCAAAATTATGAGAGAATGTTGCTCAAAATATTAGGACTTTGTCTTTGTAGAATAAAATCTTGAAATTGTTGCATGTTGTTTCAACACATCTATGTGACATAAAAAATTAATAACTTTGGATGGAATTTTGTGAAAATGTATAAATACTTTTGCTAGAAATATTTTCAAAATTTTAGACCTTCATTCTAAGAAATGAGTGTCTGGATATCAAAATACTAAGCCATTGTCTATGTGGAAATATAATTCTGAAATTGATCTATACACTAGTTTTGGACTTGAGAACGCAGTATAAAGTCCATAAATTATTTTTAATTTGGTATAAAGGTATAATATGATATCAAATACAACATATCAAAAATTAAGCATCTAATTCTAAGATATCAATGCACACAGAACTATTAATTGGACCCTTGTTATTATTGAAAATCTAGAAAAACTGGAACTAAAACATAGAATTGAAAATAAATGTGTTTGTGTGTGAAATACTTCAAAAACCCCAATGATGCCCCTGCATTAGATTCTAGTTGGGAAATTTTGATCATATTGCTCAAAATGTAGGTGAATTGTTTTTACAAATTGTCCATTCTCCTCTAATAATTTATTCTTGTAACATCCACAAGAATTCCCTCAATTCCATGAATCCAATTTGTTTGCATCTCCTTAAGTATTTATCACTTATTCCACTCTTTGCAACTCTATTATGCAATGTTTCACTACTCATTTTTCCTTTAACCCAATGATTCTTATTTATTTACGCCATTGTTGCTAAATGGTTATGAGTGTCTCCTCATCCTCCTTCTTAGGTACCATTTTCAATGCTTGCTACATTGAATGCACCCATACATTTTACTCATCACTATAAACGTTTCTATATTTTCCCTCATTTGTGGCTTCTCCTTCATGGCCACTTCCTTCACATTCTAAAATACATTTAATAAAAATATACCACCACATAAAACTTTATGGGAATGACAAACACCCATCTTCTCCTCTTTAAAAAGTGCAGTACAGGAGAACACTTTTTAGTAGAGGTTTTTATGAAGGTTTTTAGTATTAAAAATTTTGACAAAATTTTCAAAAAAATTTCTTCTACAACCTCCTCTATTGGCTATAGATGTTTTAGTGGAGGTTTCAAAAAATGTTCCATATAACTAAAAAAAAATGTGTAGGCGGAGGTTGTAGAGGAATTTTTTTCGATGCTTTTATTGTCAAAACACACTGGTGCACCATTAAATAAAATGCCCTAGTGTGTACCAAAACATAAAACACATCAGAACAACCTTACATCAAATGCCCCAAAATGTACATAAAACCAAAATAATCACCCTTGCGCCATTACATAAATTATTGGTGCATACATAAAACAAAACCGCAGTGGGCACCATTACATGAAATGCGTTGTCCATAAGATGAAAACGCATCAGTACACCATTATCTTATTTCCCCTATGCTTGCATATGAAACAAACACACCGAGACAGTTATGGTTATTATGCCCCAGATTCCCATTTTGTTGTATGCAACTCCGGTGCACTTGTATTTTATGTCCATTCTGGTGCTTGTATAATTCATACATTTTGGTGCGTACACTAAACACAGTCTCGGTACGTTTAATTTTTTAAAATCCCAACTGTTTTTATTATATTTAAATAACCGATGCATATTTATCACATGCCCACCATATAATTTGAAAATGATATATATTATAGCACATTTTATGCACCAATGATTCTGTATAAGTAATATGTACCAGTGCTTTAGTATTTTTAATATGCATCGGTGCATATAACTCCTTAAAAAACATGATGTCTATATTATTTCAGGCACCATGTTCTAAGTTCATAAAAATGCACCGATATGTATATATTTTAATTAATTACTTTTTTTACAAATATATTTTTTAATCACATTGTTTTTATATTTTTGTTGTTGCATTTTGATGTAATGAAAACATTAATGCCTTATAAAAGGGATTACACCAATGTTATTTGAAATAATGTAAATCATTCACATATTAATTAATCAACAATGCAACATTTTACACCATTTGACAATGCAATAAAATAACAAATCCATTTTATTATATATGAATAAGAGACCCACGGTCATACAAAATGGGACAACTTAAAGATCCGTAATAATAAAAATGGAACCAATATGTAATTATTACAGTTATTGGTAACATGTCCTCATGCAATTGGGACATCCCTACTTGCATGTATTGGAATTACCCTCATTTATCACTTGTAATTTTCATAATCTTCCTGAAAAATGAAAAAACACAATAATGTTTTCTTAAATGGACATGAAAGTAAATATAGAAAAACAAATTAATTTGGTAATTATTGAAACATATTATAGAAAAACATGTTTAGTAATAATACCTTTTATATGAATCTTGTATTATTATTGTAAGTTCTTGCTATTGTAGGTCTCATAGGTTTCATTGACCATGGCTCCGAAAATGCTTCTTTTAGTATATGTATAACTTGCTTTTTGGAGGTGTTGGATTGATTTTTGTATTTTAAGTGGAAATGGCGTCTATACATTCTTTCCATTATATCCCTCAAATATCTATAAAAAAAAATCCCCTCTCATTAACTTCAAGCACCACTCCAGATGAACTGATGACCAAGCCTTCATCATCATTTACATCCTTCAAAACCAATTTCCTCTTAGGATGAGATTCCATTCTCTTGTTATCGGTCATTGCATAACATTAAAAAAATTTGAAATCATATGTTTAAAACTTGTTAGTGATTAATGTTGAGAAATTTATTTTTAGTAAAAGTCAAAGATAAAATTAATGTTGATTACATTTTGATCCACCTATTTCCTCTCTTCACAATATTTCCATAAATTTTTTATGTTATTTTTCACTTAGATTGCAAACAATCTTATGGATTTTCTTCAAAAAATTTTATGTGCATGGCATGCATTAATCAATACACATCACTAATTTAAACTTACAAATATTTAAAACTATATATTAAAGTTTTAACAAAATTTAAAGAAATTTCATACCTCTCTTCTTAGGATGAGCTACCATCACACTCCCTGCAATAAGATGTTTCTTTGAACTTCTATCATCCATCTTGTATAAAAAAAAACCAGGAATCATCATAAATAGAAATTATGATTTTTTTATACAATCTAGTATTTTGTTGCGCTTCATTAAACATAACACATCACGGTGTCAAGCATATACTTGCACTGACATATATTATTAGTCATTGCACATCGCTAACCCATACACGAATGATACGAAATCAATACTATTTATTTTTTTGACCAATTGGTATTTTACACAGATATATGCACCCTGATGTACTTTTCTATACAATGAGCATCGGGGCTATTTTCCTTTATAGTGTGCACCGGGGCATTTTTCCTCTACAATGCGCACCACATACCACGGAAATGTTTTTTTTAAATTGTTGAAAACAACAGGGTTGTTAGGGATTGAGATCTAATGCAATGCGTGTTATCATTGCAACAGACACCAACTGCCCCATACACAACTAAATAAACCCTATAAAATTCTATTGTTTAAAAAATAAACCAAAATAAAACTGTTTCTTATAAAAATAAACCCTATAAAAATCTATTTCTTAAAAAAAAGGGGGAACAAGAAAAAATAACAAGAAATCTACAACTTCTAATATCAAAGGTAACTATGCAACCCTTATATTTGTTTTAACACACATTGAAAATAGTTTGAATCAAATAGGGAAATATTGAAATGATCATTAGAATKAAATCMCATACTTGAGATTTATTCTCTACAAAWTTGTATGTGCCCTACGGATCCCTTCCAATTTTGGTTSTTTAGAAAATCCAACAACTYYAAAGTTTTTCGTGGTAAATATCTCTTCCACAAATATTCCCTCTAAATTCTTCCAAAAAAATGAGCTAATGAATAGTGTTTTCATTTATAAACAAATACATTTTGAAAAATGAAATTCCCTCTCTTTTTTCACCATGTTTTTTCAATTAGTATGTAAAAACACTTATTAAATATATATATTATAAATATTAAGTTTGTCGTCAAATTGGTGCGCCTCACCAAATAGTGCGCCCCAATGCATATATAGTAAAAAATGTATCGATACCAATTTTATTGACATAATAGAAATGCAAACCTCCACTATTAAAATTTACAGATGTTTTGGTTTGTGGAGGTTTTAACATATGTGATGATTTGGTGCATTTCATAGTTTGTCGCACTAGTGCATTCTACATATATGAACACACTAGTTCGTTATAAAATAAATAAACACATCGATAAATTTTAATATCGGATTCATGCATGTATTGACGATGGTTTTGGCTCAAATGCAGAGAAAAGAATGTTATAATATCAAATGGCCAATACTTCATATTCCATCTCATTCCATATAGTTGCAAGTTTGTCAACTTCTCCCACACTGTTTTAAGTCTATATTTTATTTATAATTGATTTATATGATTGAATTTATGTCATTTATGCATGTGCATTTGAATAATTGTTCATTGAATTTTGTAGGATAATAAACTGAGATCAAGTTCAGATGAGAAAGATATTCCACCAATGCAAAAATATTGCAAGTTCCTATTAAGAGAAAGATACCGTAGGAAAATGTTTGATGAAAATGGAAAGTCTCTTTACCCTACTAATTGTAACATGTCATCTTCCAATAACCTGCATCCTGAGTCATTGGTATTACACCATGAATTTGATCTCTTTCATGACATGCCAATGGTATGTGGTTGTTCAAAATGTAAATGGTTGAAGAAGAACCCTCGATATGTCACATTGTCTCATTATATTAATGATTGACTACCCAAAGTTGGTGATATAATACCTCCCATTATTGTCAATAACCCATTAGGTGATATAAAAAAGATATGTAGAAACACTTTCGTGTGCTCGTTTTTTGAAAATTTGGAACCAATATCAACTATGTTTCCTTCTTAATTGGAAAACCCATCTCCTTATATTGAGTCAATGAAGAGTTTTTATACTGAACCAAAGTATGATATCAATACTATGCAAAACATCACTACTTGGAAATCAAAAAAATTGTATGAGCTAAGAGAAAAAAATGTCCAAGTACAAACCAAAGTCTGTTCAATTGTTGCAAGGTAGAGATGACTCCCCTCATCCTATCCATCTACAAAGTAAATACCAAACCAGTCACAATTGAGTTTTGTATGGAACTTGGTCATCATCCATGCCTGTGCCCAATGTTGAAACCAAATTATATTTTTGTGGTAATAGTTATATTATTTCCAAGTCTAAAATAAATGTTGCAAATGTTGGGTTGTTAATCATTTCACGTGTATGTTTTACTCCTAAACAATCGGTGGAACATATGCCAATTTTTAGTCCTCTTTATAGTCGGTCTGATTATTTAGATATTGTCAAATACAAACATAACATGTCCATGCATAGTATGTGCATGAATGGTTATAATTCTAGAAACTTTAAAAGGAAAAACCTATTATATATCGAGAGTCATTCAAAATATATTATTTTATATAAATTTTATTATTTGCATGCATTTATAGATATATTTTTATTAATTCCAAATATATATAAAACAATTTATAAAAATGCTATTATTTCTTATTATTTTAATATTTTTCATGTAACATGTATCATAATTTAAGAACACATGTCTCTATTTTTGCAATAAAATTTTAACACAATCATTTTTTTAAAATTGACATTTTCTCCTACAAATCAAAAAAACCATATTGATTCTATTAACACTTTGATTACTTTTTATTATTAATAATATAAAGTGAGGTGCATTTTATACTCTAATATAAAACTTGACATAAGTCTTCCCAATATAATAATTGAAAAAAAAGAACGTCCCAATATGGAATATATTTGTACCATCACTACTCATAAATATAACAATAATATGAACAATTATTGTAATGTTATCAATAAAATTAATGAGAAAATAACATTTCATAAAATTATTTTTTCTCTGTATACTTGTTTAATAAACATATTGTATGTTTTCGGAAATTAAACAATTCACTTTGAAAATGACTTTAACATTATATGACATTAATACTTTAATTTTTTCGTAATTACAATCCAAAGTAAACGATTTCATAAAACTAAAGTTAAACATTAAATGACAACACTAAATTCTAATGAATGATACATATTAAATTTAATTTTAAAATAGAGAAATCATTAGTGTACTTATTATACATTTTATAAATCAAACAACAACAACATCAACATGATTTGAAAAAACAAAATATATATGTGTGTTATATTGTTTATAGCACACTAGTGCGCTAGAAATCTTACTAGAGCGGTTGTTACATAAAAAAATGCATCGACAAACAATTTAAGTGACAAAGTACATATACAAAATTCCACAATTAAAGTTTTGTGGAGGTTCTGTTTCGCAGAAGTAAAAACATAGGTCACTCTTCGGTGCCACTCATAATTTAGCACATGGACTCAATCCTCTACCACTTCCTTAGTGCTCTACTTGTGGTCACCTCCTCCATGAGTTTCTCGACTATCTCCAAAATGCCATCCTTTTCATTCATGTAGCAATCATATGAACTTGTATCAATTCACTTGTAAATTGCATACCTACACCTCCTGTTATTCACCTCAAGGGAGATTATTGAATAGCTCTTTCGGATGGGGAGTAATTTCATATCCCCAAGGTATATGTAATTGGGGCATTTTCTTATGGCACTAGGCACATCAACTTCGTTCCCTTCCAAGTCCATCATATTGGCCCCTAGTTCAGCATAATTAAGATTGCCAAGCTCTATGGTTAGAGCTTCTCTGTGCCCATTTTCCTTGTTCAACAAGAAAGGACCCTAGTGGATGTCTTAATTATAACATTGTGTCAAACAACCGATGATCCATAAACTTTATCAGCATGTCTTATCGCTAAATATTAATAATTTCTTTGGCCTTGGCCTTCTACTCCATGACATCCTCACCCATATACTTACTAAAAAGTTCATTAGGTTTCTTCTTCTCCACAACCATGCACTCAATCAATTTCTCATCTAGATGGGGCACATGGGAAACAAACTCTCGCGCTCTCTGTTGTTGGTTTCCCTTGTCCCGCTCTTCCATTTCTTCTTCCACATACAATGTTGATGCACTAGGTACAATGGTGTCACCACTAAGTTAAATTTTATAAACCGTTATGTTAGTGGTGTTTTTAGTTAAGTTAAGTGTACCGATGCGTAATATTAAATGACACCAATGCGTGTACTTTTTATAAAGTATGATAGTGGTTTTGAACATTGACATGCTAGAGCATTATTTTTTTGGTATGCCCCAACACAGTTAGTTAAAATTGGTCCACTACTAGGTTAAATTTCAAAGATTGTTGAGCTACGAGTGCGGTTAGTGAAGTGTAATGGGCTGGTGTGGGTATAAACCCTTAGGGTTCAATGTGGATCTACATGGGTTTCTGTCCATCCATAGGCAAAACCATTCGTTCGTTTTTACCAAAACATGCATAGGTCCAAACACCAGCCAGGTAGCAGTGTCGAGCCATTCTGAAGGATGCACCACTTTGTTTCTTAGTAATTTATCGTGGTGCGCTAGATTGAACACCGATGCAGACATATATAGATGCGCTAACGACAAGTGTTCCAAGTTCACCATAGTTTTGATGACTTAGGAACTTAGGGAGATCTGTATTGTGACAAATATTTTTAAATTGGGGTCTAATTTGGGAATAGGAAAGGTAATCTAAGAGGATTTTTTTTTTCATCTTCAACCCTCTTAGTTTCACAAAGATGACATATTATTTCATCCCACAATGTTTAGGGAATTGTCCAATGCCAAGTTTCACTATATAACTCATGAGAGTTTGTTTTTATTTTAGCTATGTCGATTCTCTTCTTTATACATGTCAAAACTGAGAATTACTTTTGATCTTCTAAATTAGGGTTGACTCCCTCCTTGTAGCATCCTAATTTCCTTTTATCATCTAATTCTTTATCACACCACATATTCTTCTTAAATTTACAAGTGATCATATTTACAATATTATCAATATTATCAGTATTGGCATCTTTATGTCATCCCCGCTTAAGCAACCGATGACTTTGGCTAAAGTTTTGGCCTATGATTATAAAAATTTTCAATGTTAACATTACTAATCTTCTATAAATTTAAGATTAAGATTACTGTAAATGACTCTCAATGTCACTAGATTTAATGTGTACCCAAAATATAAATTTGATTTTGTTTGTCACAAACACAACACCTCATCCATATCCCATCTAGATCTACATATTGAAAATATTCATACTAACTTTATAATATTATATATTTTTCCCTTACTATATTTTCCACTAATATGGATGACTTATTAGTCCCTTTAGTTTTCCTTTGACTACCGAATACTATATGAAGTAGGTGGAATTGGATGCATCCATACTGAAAGCAAATTGGAGTTGGATGCATGCATAGTGAATGCAAATTTGTAGATGAATCAAGTTTTGGCCTTTTTTAAAGCACTAATTACATTGTAACTGTTTGGATTGTGAATATCCCCTTTCTGGAATTGAACATGTGACTTCTTAGGAGGAAACACATATTCTTAACTATTAGGCCACTAAGACTATATATATAACAATTACAAAATTCAAACAGTAAGAAAAAAATTAATAATTACAAAATCTACACAAAATAAACTAATTCACCCTGTAATTTTGTACACATGTTTTCTATCTCTTCCCCAAACAAAATTCCATGACACTTCACTCAACCTTCATGTCTGGTCTCGGTTCAAACTTAGTTAGAACCGTAAAGTGTGGCCGCCCATCTGTAGCTATGGCTGTGGGAAAAGTTGGAAGAAAAGACCATGAATTTTGTGTCAAACTGTAAACTTCAATCGCCCTCCTGAAGCGCTCTTTCAAGTACACGCAATCCCCCATTCCAATGCACTGACAAGTAATGTCCGACAGTGTTGTACGTCTTCTGTGAATCTCTCTCCAATTTGGAGTCTCCGCCTCCTTATCAAATTCCCACAAAATCACGTTCCCATAAATTCCCAATCTTCGACCCTCCATCTCATCCTCAATCACTTCAAATCCTGGAAGCGCGATCCCCGCCACCAATAGAATGCGAGACCCGCAGGTAACCAACTGAATGGAGAATAACAAGCCAGTCTGTATATCCTCAGGCAACGGCACAAAGAAGGACGTCCCGTCTCGCATGTTGAAAACCACCAGCTCATTCTCCGCTAAACAATAGAATAAGCCTTCGCAAAAAACCATTCTGTCGCCAAGAACATCATCTTCCCTGAATCTCAAAATCCTCGGCAGGTATCAGGCCACTCTCCATGCCTTCTCAGCGGAGTCGTAGATTTCCACTATTTTCTGTTCATGATGGCTAGAGTAGTCCAACGCAACCACTTTGTACCCATTTTGCCCTTCCTGCACGATGCCTCTCACCGTCGACTCAGCACAATTTATGAAATTCATGGCTGGAAGTATCAACAAGTTACCTGTGAGGGGATTGCAGACATACGTGGAGGAGGTGAAACGCTGGCCAATCAAGAACAAGCCCGAGGCCGATCCCAGGCAACGAAAGGGATGGGGATTTATGTACCGGAGACCATCAAATACTTCTTCTCCCTCTACAAAAGAAAGGGAGGAAAGGGATAAACATGAGATCTTCCAATTCAATGTGAATGACGAGTACGCATAAAAATAGCCCCTACTGTCTTCCATATCTCCCACCAGCAGCCATGGTTTCTTCTTTGGAGGCGCCAACGCCCATTGGTTAGTGATAAATCTTGTGGACGAAAACAGTGAGTTCCATTGTTTGCAGATAGTGGCAAATCTACCGAGGTATTCCACTGGCAACCATGCCAAAATCTCTTCAATCAAATCATCTGGGAGTTCACAGAAGTGTAAGTGCTTCTCGTCCTCAACGTTAAAATCGCCCATTTTGATAAAAAAAAGTAGATATGATTAAATGTGCATGAGAGCTTCAGTTTACTTCGTGGTTTTACTTCGTGGGAATATATATATGCCGACTATACAAATCACCTTTAATAAATTATGATAATGATTAACATCCATTAAAACGGAATTATCTTTATTAACCCATTCATAATCAAAACATAATCAGTCCACTTATTCTCAAACATAATCCACACCTTGAGTGGAAGTCAAAATTTGATGCATAACTTAAGTTTTTAGTTGGCTCCAATGGGTTTTACTATGCTRCTGATTTTAGGTAGAGGGACCTAATTTGAGTGGCCCATTTTATCAAGTAGGTATTTTTTTTTAAAATTGGGCAATAAGTAACATCCACAATCACAACTAAGGAAAGTGTAGTATATAGCTTGATGTTTATYATGAATATTTTAGATTAAYTTCTTGCTAATCAAAATATTATTTTTTGGGATCATGCAAGGGAGTAATATGGGCTTAGAAATGACCTGTCTCCTTTTGTTTCCTTTGTTTTTTTAATAGAGTGAGTGGAAAAACACACACCCAAGGCAAAGTTTAAATTTTCATTCCATTCATTTTACATAACTACACAATTGATTGCAAAAATAAGTTTGGGGTTTAGTATGATGATGATGTAGAAGATGGGTTTTGGTATGAAGGATTGGGGTTTTCATGAAAAAATTGGGATTTTGTCTAATTTGGCACCATTATAAGGTGGGATGTGGGTTGTTGGCATCTCTCATTTGGATTTTGATGGTTGATTTGGGAAATTTGGATCTTTTAAAGACACAACGATATGGGAAAATGTAAAGTAGGATAGGGATGGGTTGGGGTTACACCAATGCTCATATATCATATACCACTGGGTCTTACTATGCGGCTAATTTTAGGTGGAGGGCCCTAATTTGAGTGGCCCATTTTTTTTTTAATGTTTGCTTTAAATTTTATTAAGTAGGTATTTAAAAAAAACTTTGGACAATAAATAACATCCACAATCACAAGTAAGGAAAGTCTCGTATTTAGCTTGATGATCATTATGGATATTTTGGATTAACTTCTTGCTAACCAAAATATTATTTTTTGGGATCATGCAAGGGATTAATATGGGCTTAGAAACGACCTGTCTCCTTTTTGTTTCCTTTGTTTTTCAATAGAGTGAGTGGAAAAGAACACACCCAAGGTAAAGTTTAAATTTGCATTCCATTCATTCTACATAACTACACAATTGATTGCAAAACTAAGTTTGGTGTTTAACATCATGACGATGTAGAAGATGGGTTTTTGGCATGAAGGATTGGGGTTTTCATGAAAACATTGGTTTTTTTCCAATTTGGCACCATTATAAGGTGGGATGTGGGTTGTTGGCATTTCTCATTTGGATTTTGATGGTTGATTTGGGAAATTTGGATCTTTTGAAGACACAACGATATGGGAAAATGTAAAGTAGGATAGGGATGGGTTGGGGTGACACCAATGTTCATATATCATATACCCCCAACACAGAGCCTTGCAATGGAAATGGAAATGTCGATGAATGGACTATTGAGAAAGAAGGGAAAGAAAAAGGGGCAATTTCAAGTACCAAAATTATTGACTCTAGTACACAATGTTGTTACAACTAAAAAGACTTGTTTCTCACGTTAGTTTAAATTCTCACACATGAAGTAGTCCACCTCTTGTTATTCTCTACACTCCCACTTCAATTAATTTATTTTTTTCTACAACCCTTCATTCAAAACAATAAACAATATGTCTAAGGAAGGTTGGTGATCTTAGTTTAGAAAGAAAAAGATAGATGTTCTTAAGATTTGGTTATTAACAGGAATTTGTAAATGCCATAAATACAACATGTATTCGAAAAATAAAATAAAAATTATAATGTTGATACCAAAGCATGCATTGCATCAAAGTTAGCTTATGTGTTCATTCATGAGCATACTTGATGCAGCATAGGGCTACGATCAATGTCACACAATGGAGGTTTTGATACCACTTGATGCACTACAAGGCTGAGATCAGAGTCACGCAATGGAATCTTTGATACAACTTCATTCACCACGAGTATATGATTAGAATCACACAATGAAAGCTCTAGTACCACTTGATGCGGTATTTGGGGGTTTGCAAATTAGATTCACACAATGAAAGAACTCATGACAAACCACAAAATTGTAAATGCACCAACTTAATAGTACATGTCACACACAAAATCTATTATCACCAAAAACATTACATCAAATCATTTCACCCACATTCTCTTCAAATGTTATTAACTCAATGCCCAAAGATATTATGCCTTATTACATTCACTGAGCCTATACACAAGTCTTTGAACCACCACAACACTGCCACCAACTACTAAATACCAAATCAATGGAGAGCCAAAGGACCTTTTCTCAATTACAAATCTCATATTTATGCTTGGGTACATAACTATTTGATTCCAAATAATTTTCATTTCTTGGTTAACTTGAAAACACTTTCAATTATAAATAACCAATAATTGGCTCTTTTAACTTTCGAATTTTGTCATTTTCTATTGTGCTATGAATTGAATTATTTGGACCCATTAAACTCAATATATTTTTATGAAAATTGGGGGGAGGATATAGGAATATGAAATATGGAGGGAGGATATAGGAATAGAGATTTCAGACCTAAAGACCAATATTGGTTGTGCACAAGTCAAAATATTGGACCCTTATTTCTAGAAAAAATTGTGTGTGATCTCTAAATAGACTGCACACCTATGAAGAGGTACTCAGTGATTGCTTGATTTTGAAACTATTTAATCCTTTTTTGGGAATTTTGGTCCATGTGTGTGTGAGTCCTTCTTAACCCTGAGGATTTTAAACTCACAGCTCATCCAGAGTTGTCCAACAAAAACCCTAGAGCATCGGCATATCAATCATCGACCAAGGTCGAGAAAGGTCTCACCCGAGATGGAGACAGGGTCACATAGACCATAAGGTCTTGTGATAGGGATGGAGGATAAATACACGAATATTCATCAGGATTGACATCCATGCAGCTCATATCTGACAAACTATTAGGACTAAGAATTAAAACTATACACAAACATATTCAACTCATACATGATAGACACAAAATGGATTAGAATTGTCACATCTTTATTACTGGAACCACTTCATGGAATCAGAGATATACATTGTGTAGGACAGATACATATGACAACCATATAACTTCATAATTTCTCTATATAAACCCTCATAATTACAACATTCTACGCAATGCACCTTTTCTCAAAACTCAAACACACATCAGGCATAGATATATACTCAAAAGCATTACAATATCACAACAACTTAGAGAGAGATAAATACTAAGGAATCAATGAATCTCAACTCCTCAATATCTAACTAGCTAACCAACTAGTCAGCTAACTAACTAACTTTGTTTATGATATTAGTGCTTCCTTTAATAACTTTCATTGTTGGGAAGCATTGTCTCTTTCTCCTATGTTCTACTAGTTTGCTTGACAAAACTACCTCACACCCTTTTGGTGTTTGCCAATGTTCCATGTAGACTTTCTGTACTAATGGAAATCTTAATTTCCTTCCCAGCTTGTCCTTTGGTTGTCCCATGTCCTCATATGTTGTTGGCATTAATTATTCAGGCAGATTTCCTGATAATTCCTTTCTTGATTCTGGCAGGCATCTTCTTGGTTTCCGGCACAACTGAAAAAATTCATACCATCACACACTTTGTAGTCTTTAAGCTTGGCGTGCAATTGACAAAAATATTATGAAACAAATACTTGCATGCAGAAACACCACAAAGATTCAGAGAACAATATAAAAGAGCCACACTTTATTATAAGAAAATCCTTGAGGTAGGGAAACACCATACAATGGATCCTATTATGGAAGGGATCCTCTCCTGTTCACTTACCTCTTCGAGGGGGCTTCCTCCTATTGAGCTTCATATCAAAATACAATACTTCTCTTCATGTCCCATTACATTGCTTGAATCCGTTTATGTAGTGCTACCATCACCTAAGAACATTCTAGAGGAGGAATTTTCTAGAATCATAACCTTCTAAGAAGTCCTCTTACATTTATTATATCTAACTACCATAGTGGG
>SNQJ01S0035276.1:15478-48939 GCA_010110895.2 Picea sitchensis
TTGAATAAACTCCTAAGTGCTAAAATAATTTTTCCTGTTAGACACACTCAGTGGGTATCCAACCTCGTCCCAGTGCGGAAGAAAAACGGGGAAATTCGACTTTGTGTCGATTTCGAAAACCTCAACAAAGCGTCTGACAAAGATAATTATCCTGTCCCGCCCATGTAACAGATCCTTCAACAAGTATCTGGTTCCGAGAGGCTATCCTTACTAGATGGTTTCTCTGGGTACAACCAAGTCTTGATGTCTCTGCCAGACCAATTGAAAACTACCTTCCGTACCTCGTGGGGCACTTATGCTTATCGCAAAATGCCCTTTGGATTGATTAATGTTGGTGCTACCTTTCAGAGAGAAATGGACATTGCTTTTAGAGGCTTAATCAATCACTCAGTAGTAGTCTACTTAGATGATGTGACCGTTTATTCAAAAAATAAAGATGATCATCTAGCTCACTTACGAGCCGTTCTGCTATGATGTCGTAAATATGACATCTCCTTGAACCCCAAGAAGTCCATTTTTGCAGTAGAACAGGGTAAATTACTAGGATTCATTGTGTCTAGTGATGGAATGATTATTGACCCCGAGAGGACTCAAGTCATCACTAAACTTCCTCCACCTACCTCCAAAAAATCCAAGCAGTCTTTCTTAGGCCAGATTAATTTCGTGAGAATATTTGTCCCCAGCTTTTCCAAAATGGTCAGGCCTCTTCAGAACCTGATTAAGAAAGACACCCAATATCACTGGGGACCCATAGAAAACCAAGCTTTTAATGCTATAAAGAAGGCCATAATTGACGCTCCGTCTCTCATGAGACCTGATTTCTCTCAAGATTTTACACTCTATATTTTTACCTCTGATCGTTCCTATGCCACAGTCCTAACTCAAAAGAATCCCGAGAACAACGAAGTACCCATCATCTTTATGAGATCTACTTTCAAAGGTGTTGAACTTAACAAACCAGCGGTCGATCGACAAGCCTACGTTGTTTTCAAAGCAGTTAACCATTTTCGATCGTATCTTTTGAAGTCGAGGACGAAGGTCATTGTCCCCTACCCTGTCGTAAGGAACCTGTTAGTGCAAAAGGAGTTAGGAGAAAAAAGAGCCAACTGGGTCACCTTCTTGCAGGAGCATGACCTAGAAATCACCCCAGCACAGATTGTGAGAGGCCAAGGATTGTGTAAGTTGGTAGTTGATTCAAAAACTGAACAGCAAGAAGATAGTGATATGTCAGACCTAGAACAATGTGATCAAAATTTGATTTGTTGCGTACAAAGCCTCGTAAGTCCTTGGTACAACGATATTAGATTTTTTCTTGAACATGGATCAGCACCCCGCCACCTTGACCCCGCCAAAAGAAGACCGTTGAGACTAAAGTCCACCTCCTTTCATCTAGTTAACGATATACTGTTTCGTCAGAATTTCGACGGCGTACTGATGCGTTGTCTTGAAAAGGACAAAGCAGACAGAGTCTTTCTTGAGTTGCATGAAGGAGAAGATGGTGGTCACTTCGGTGGTGAAACCACTTCTCATAAGGTTTTAAGAGCCGGTTACTACTGGCCCACGCTTTTTAGGGATGCCCATGCCTTGTGCCGTAAATGTGTCATTTGTCAGAAAGCATCTGGGCGATTGCAAAAACCAGCCTTCCCCTTGCAACCCGTTTCAGTCGATTCTCCTTTCCAGCAATGGGGCCTTGATATCATAGGTCATATTAACCCTCCATCCTCACAACAACACAAGTATATTGTGACAACCACTAATTATTTTACTCGATGTTTCGAAGCTACTGCGCTAAGAACTGTTAACACAAGTCAGGTGATTGCCTTTCTAAACTCGAATATCATCACTTGTTTCGGTATCCCTGATTGTCTAGTCTTTGATAACACTTCATACTTTTCCTCTCTTGAGATGAGTGAGTTCGCCTTAGAGAAAGGAATAAAGATGAAGTATTCTGCTAGTTACTATCCCCAGGGCAACGGCTTAGCAGAATCGACAAACAAGAACTTGATCAAAATTATCAAGAGAACCGTGGATGAAAATCACAAGAACTGGCATAATGCACTGCTGAATGCACTATGGGATGATAGGGTAACACCCAAAGCCGCTATAGGTAATTCCCCCTTTTTTCTTGTTTATGGCAGAGAAGCCATTCTGCCACCTCACATTCTTCTTCCTTCGCTTCAATTGTCTCAAAAAGTTCAAGAAGAAGATTGTCCCCCTTTAGAAAATCGTATCAACGCTTTGATGAAGTTAGAAGAAGTAAGAACCCAAGCTAAGCATAAGTTAGACTAACATCAACAACTGATTAAAAGCTGGTTCGATTCTAGTTCTACTTATGATAGGAATTTTGAAGTAGGGGATCTCGTCTTAAAGTGGGACAAACCACACGAGGGGAAGGGTGAGCACACCAAGTTTTAAAACTTATGGCTTGGGCCATTTTTGATTGCTGAAAAGTTGGGTCCTAGTTCCTTTCGATTACAGAATCTTGAAGGGCATCTTGACACCTATCCGGTGAATGTCCAAGCCCTGAAAAGATACTTCACTTGATTACTACCCTTGTATATTATGTAAATNTTCGTTTTTGGTTTTTATTTGATTGATCAGTTTTTTGTGTTTTTGAAACATATGCATACCTACATGCTAAGCTATTCAGACAAAGACCATAGAAAAATTTCTTCCTTGAAATAACTTCTGAAAGATTGTACAATCATCAGTGATATATTTTTAAAAAACTGATATTCATGTTGGAAAATTTTGTTGTTTGAAAGAAGTTTACTAATTTCAATCTCTCAGCAAAGTTTGTCATGATCATATATTATCTTTTTACGCTGTCCCTTTTCCGTAAAGGAATGACTCAAAAGGATATCTCCCTGTCATAGCAAGTTGTTTTGTAAATAAAACATTTCTGGAGCTGAATAAAGGACAGTTGTTTTGTTTTGTAAAATATCAGGATTTTCAGCATCACCCCGCTCAGTTATCCATAAAAGAAAAACAAAATAAAAATGTTAATAAGAGCTGTGGGAAGTGATTGTAAACCCGCCGGGATACTGAACAGGTCTGCTGGCAGTGGGTAAATGCAAACATGGCGCCAAGACAACTTCGCTGGGGTACTGAACAGGCCTGCTGGCAGTGAAGCAATGTCGGGTACACGAAAAATATGTAAAAAAATATAAGAAACCTCTTAAAAGTCTTTTTTTCTGATCTAGAACTTCTTGACAGGATACAGATGTTCGAGTGGGTTAAATGGAAACCCTGTCAAGGCTATGGTCAAGGCTATGGACGCCTGCTGGAAGCAATGGCCATGCCAACAGTATTGAATATTTTATCATTAATATCGTGACTTACTGATCTTAAGACTGTTATTAGTTTGCATCTTTTAAAACATCGCTGGAAAATATGGTAAATGATGATGGTTGTACGATTTTCTGGTTGTTGTTTTTGAGTTGAAATTTTCTTTGCTGTCCTGATCTGAATTCATTTCTTTTGACAGAGATAACTGCTTCTCCCAGTGTGTCGCCATTGTTGGCAGCCAATTAAATTTTTTCCATTGCCTTATAAGCTGCCTACACCTATTTTCTCCTGAACGTCAAGTTATCGTCGCATTTTGCAAATAGACGATATTTTCATTTCTTGCGACAATTGCAATTTGGTCTCCATTCAATTTTCACGACTGAAGGTGTGAAAACTCCTCCATCGTTATTTGAACTATCATGATATTCTCATTGATTTTCTGAAAGGCACTTACCTTTGGTTTATTATTAAGTGGCTGGAATGATTTTTCGAATTATGTCCATTTGCCTATTCTTACTTTGATTGCGCAACTTGATTTTTATTTAATTGATAAGGCATTGAGCATGTGAATTTATGGGTTATATTTGATTCTATAGGGGTCATGGTTGATTTTGTTTTATATAATGTGATCCTTATTATTATAATCTCTTGGCTTGTCGATTTTATAAAATCATTGGTCACAATGTTTATAAATGTTTGATTATGCAATAGCACGTTGGTTAAACATTTGGGTTTTGATTTAACGTTGTATGACTATGGTTTGGATTATTACATTGGCACATATATAACTTTGGGTTTGATTTTACATTCAACATTCATGGTTTCAAACAATAGATCGGTGCATTGGTATATCATCCACTGTTTAAATCTTGGGTTGGCCGAATATTATGGTTTGAACGATGTTGTGACTGATTGAACAGGGGTTGTACTTTACCATTACTGTTTTGCATGGCGGTGAAATATCCCACCACCTTCGCACGTGTACATTAATTGGCCTCCCCTTTGATCTCTTGTAGCTGTTAGCCCAAATGACTTTGCTCCTGTGTGTTGTTGTGTTCAATCCAAACCCTACCATGTGCCCGCACCATGGCTCCGGTCATGAGGGCTGAAACTAATGGTAGCCAGACATTGTTGATGTTCGATAGTGCTTACAGTGACCTTCAGGAATTTGGATGGCTCCCGTTCATACAAAAGTTTGATGGTTTTAACCCTTTTGTGGCTCGGCAATTCGCATTAACCTTTGATGGTTGCCGAGCCAAGGTCGGGGATGTGCAATTGGAAATTGACGAGCAATTTCTCATTTTAGCTACCGGTCTGCTTGCCATTGGATAGAGATGGTCAAAAAATTGCAAAGTGGAAGATGTCCCATGGACATTGCTCTTCCAATCATGGAGGGTGAGCTCCTGTGACAAAGGTTTGCCCGCGAATATGCTCAAGCAGCGTTGGCACGACTTGCTGATGATAACCAAACAATTTATCACCTACAAGGGTGAGTATGGGTTCATTTTATTATACCACCTTTGTCTACTGATGGTTTTCATGGGCTATGAGCTTAATATGCCTTACTACTTGCATAGGAGTCTGTTTAAAATGTCTAAAAGATACAAACGGAATCAGGCCGATAGCATCCTTTTCCACTTTGGGTTTACTAAAATGATTGTTGTTTGTCATTTGGGGTTACACCGAGACTATTGGAATGATTTTCTTAATCACAATAATTTTGAGGATTCAAGCCCACCACAGGTTGACAAACCTGTGGTGAGCGAAAGCAAGTCTGCACCCCCTGTGCCTTACAGTGCTCTGTTACCTAAACCCTTACCTGACTCACCTATCGACCTACCCTAGTCTGTGACCAAGGATGTCGAAACTGCTAAACCCACGGCTAAAAGGCCTAAATCCAAACCTATTGCAAATTCTAAAGGCAAAAAGAATGCCCGATTAATCTCTCGCATAGCAAGAAACAAACTGAGAACTCCTATCAATCTTGACCCTATCATGGTGAGTGAATATTCTGACTCAGAGGTGGAACTTTACCTGGCAAGTGAGTATCCCTATTCGGAAGGTCTTTGTGCCAAACCCGCATACGATTTTGTGAAAAACCTACCACCTTTCTTGCAAAACGACCCTAATTATCCAGGCATTAAAATGCCTTGTGAAATCCCCGGTGACTCGTCAAAACCCCCTCCTGCTCTATCTCAACCAGCTGCTCCACCATGTGATCAGTGTGGCTCATGGTTAGAAAGGTATTACCTTGATGTGCCAATGCTACAGTCCAGAATTCATGCTTTGGAGGATCAAGTTGCAAGGCTCACCAGTCAAAAGGATAAATCGCAAGCCACTCACAAGAAACAATGAACAACAGGTTCGATTTTGTTTAAGAATTCGGAGTCAGCTACAACGGTCGTGAACTCAAAGATGGCATAGCTCGAGCAACCTCACTGGTATGACTATCACTTATTTATATGACAAACTCATAGCTATGTTTACAGCGTTGATTTTCTTTGACACATAAGCATGCACTATATGCATAGTTTTGTTTTGATTACTCGAATTTCATTTATCGTTTTAGTTTTGATTGGATTTATCTTTGATTTGATTGATCGTGGTATGGATTTGATTGTTTTGATTTGGCTTAAATTGGATACTCTGTTGCTAATTGAAGTCGGTTCTATCTTTTCTAAACACAGGTTGTTTATGGTATTACAATTTTGAACACAGTCAATGTTTCGATTCGAATTGGTTATATTCTATACGATATGGTTGGAAATAACGGTGAACTGTTATGATTTTATGTTCCATGTCATGTTCGACCAATTCGAATACCATTCAATATGTTTATGTTAATATGTAACCAAATTTGTGAATAGATACGAATCATAACTGTTATACCCAACCAAGCAATTCGCATTGTTTTATTTGACCGTGTTATCAGCTCGATTCATATTGCAACAAATATATTGTTTAAATTTGATTTGGGGAACGAAAGTGATTCTGCCCAGGATTACAATTTGTTTCTATAATTAACTCAGATATGATTCGATTGTTTCCCAGTTTATGATTATCACTGCTGTTGATGGTTGTGATTACTATTTTTGGGCCTGTCTGTTGACTGTGTAATGGTCAGCGACCGAAATCTATGGTGAAGTTTGTTTGATGTTGTTATGAATGTTTTAGTTCACCATAATCGTAACAGTCTTTCAATATCTGTATCTGACTGAAACAACATGAATCTTTATGCACATTGTTACAGCCATAACAAATCGATTATGATTGTGTTGGATTACATCGTATCTTATACGATATGATTCACCATTAATTTTATTTGATATGAAACAGTCTGGTTACTATTTGACCCGGTTTTATGGTGACTGGAAAACAAAGCATTTTTATCCTATTTCGATTGAATCCCTTTCGATTTTGTTTAATGTGAATGATAAATTCACTTGAACCATTAGTGGTTCATTTTTAATGGTTATTAGAAGAAAATTGGATTTAATTCTTTTAAAAAAAGATTTCATTTGATTGCTATCTAGTCCTGTATGTTATTTTAGACTAGCTACAGAATCAGATGATTCTGTAGCTAAGTCTGTAGGATCATTTTTTTATTGTTTTGTTGATGAAAAGTCTTTCTAACTGGTTATTTTTGGTCTATTGCAGATCAATTCAAAATGGCAGTGGCTTTGATGAGCAGTTAGGGGATATTTCAAAGATTTCACTTGCATTTTGATTTCCTAGTTTAGTTGAGTTTTGGGATTTTCCCCAGATTATGTAAAACATATTGATATTATCCACAGGGAGGTTTTACCCTGTGGAGAGACTTATATATACTTATGATTTTTGTAATAAGGTTCATCCTCATTCGTAGGAGAACAAGGATATGGAGTTATAATACAAACTAAAGCAGAATTTGGTGTTTTGTCACAGCTTTAGCTTCTCATTATATCAACATTTTGTTTCATGTTGTGTATATCAATTTGTATCTGGTTAATGACTACTTTAGATATCTTAATCATGTGCAAATGATATAATTTTAATCACAGTAATCCATATCTGGTTTCTTCCAAGTGTATAAAAGACATAACAATTGTTTAATTCAGTTTGTGAATGACAGGTTTATCTTCTTCATGAATTGAATTATTAAATATAAGTTTCTTGCATAACAAGTTTCCCTTATTGTAGAGGTTTATAATCATATGGTTGTTATAATTTTTTATGTCTTGTTTTTCCTGTAAATAACTCAAAGAGCAGCGCAGCCAATCATTTGAGAAAAGCTTCTGGATCCACCGGTGTGAGTTTACTTCCTCCGACTAGCTTCGAAGACATCAAACGCAGGACAAATTAGGAGCGCTTCCAGGTCAGTTAGTCTTTTGTTTGTTGTTCTTATTAATAGTTTAGTTCAGATATTAGTTTGAGTTAGAGTTAGTATATTAGATCGTTTAATTTCAGTAGTTTTATTTCTTTTTTGTAAAATATAAAAATCAAAAATATATCTTTGGTTGTCTTAGGACAGAAAGCATTTGAATTTTACAGGTTTTATTTAAATCTGCCAGTTGTGTATATTGTATATTTGTGAATAAGTTGTTTTATAATTGATAATTAGACAGTTAACTAGTAGATTTAGTGTAATAGTAATTAGTAGAATAGTTAGTATAATTTGTATTTAGTTTTAGTTTATATAGTAGTTTAGTTTTAATTAGATTAGTGTATTAGTTTAGTTTTAATTAGTTTATTTTCTTGTATTTAGTTTTAGTTAGTTTTAGTTAGTTTTATTAGTTTTAGTTTGTTTTAGTTAAATTAGTTAGTTTAGATTAGTTTTTCTCTTTGGTTTTTCTTAAGACCTTAGAGCGTCCAACGGAGCTGTTAAACCTGTCAGGGTGGTTCATTCCAAACGACTTGGGTTATTTAGACAACTCTGGACCGGTTCCACTCTCTCAATTGACGGACGGACAATTTCACCCGTCAACAGTTTGTCATTGTCTTTCTGGATGACATCCTTTTATATTCCAAGTCAAAGGAAGAGCATGAAAATCATCTGAGGATGGTTTTACAGGTGATAAGAGAGCAACAAATTTATGCCAAATTGAGCAAGTGCTCATTCTATCAAAAGAAGATCCATTACTTGGGGCATATCATTTAAAATGATGGGATAGTCGTCGATCCTAAAAAGATAGAAGCCATCAGATAATGGTCAACACCGAAGAATGTGTTATAAGTCAAATCCTTTATGTGTCTAGCTGGCTATAGGTTCATTGTGGGGTTCTCAAGGATAGCTCACCCCATCACTTCCTTGCAAAGGAAGGATAAGAAATTCCAATGGATAGAATAATGTGAGAGAAGCTTCTAGCAATTGAAGTAGTTTTTAACCAGTGCTCCAAGCCTGAGGATTGCAGATCCAAAGGAATATTTTGTAGTGTGTACATACACATGCAAAGAAGGAATGGGATGAGTCCTCAACCAAAATGGATTTGTAATATGTTATGAGTCCAGGAAGTTGAAAGAGCATGAAAATAAATATGCCACTCATGATTTGGAGTTGGCAGCCATAGTGCACGCTCTGAAGAAATGGAGACATTGCCTCATGGGAAAGAGGTTTGAACTGAGGATAGACCATAATGGTCTGAAGTATTTTTTTGATCATCCAACCTTGAATGCTAGGCAGAGTAAATGGTTGGAATTCCTTTGTGAATATGACTTTGATATCAAGCATATCAAAGGAAAGGATAAAAAAGTGGTTGACGCACTCAACAGAAGAGTGCATGAACTACATGCTACAATCATTAGCATGTACCCGTCTAATATTAAAGGAATAATTTTGAAAGTTGCAAATGCAGATATGCAGTACATGGGATTCGTAGAAAAGCTACAACAAGGTAAGATGCTACATAAAGTGGAAGATTATAAATTGGAAGTTGATGGAACACTCTTGTACAAAAACAAAATTTATGTACCTAATTCCCAGGAATTGAGAATTACGATCTTGAAAGAAATGCATAATGTGCCTTATGCTGGGCACCCTAGATATCAGAAAACAATGGCAGCAATCAAGAGCCATTACTTTTGGCCAGGTATGAAGAAGGAAATTGCAGAGTACATTGCCAGATGTATGGAGTTTCAGAAGGTCAAAGATGAACATAGGCACCCAGCAGGGTTGCTAAAGCCATTGCCCATGCCTGAGTGGAAGTGGGAAGTGGTGACAATGGATTTCATCACAAGATTACCCAGAACAAATAAGCAACATGATTCCATCATGGTGGTGGTGGATAAGATTACGAAAGATTCCCATTTTATTCCATTGAAGACCACTCACAAGGCAGCTAATGTTGTTGATATTTATATGAGGGAATTATCATGATTGCATGGTATCCCCAAGACAATTGTGACTGATAAAGACCCAAAATTTACCTCAAAATTATGGAAGGGGTTATTCAAAGGGTTCAGAACAAATCTGAACCTTAGCACTGCTTATCATCCTGAGTCTTATGGGCAGATAGAGAGGGTGAACCAAGTGATATAAGATATGCTAAGGATGTATGTGATGGAAAAACCATCTAAATGGGAAGACTACCTACACTTGGTATAATTTTCCTACAACAATGGGCATCAAGAATCATTGAAGATGAGTCCCTTTGAAGCACTTTATGAAAGAAAGTGCAACACTCCAATAAGCTGGGACAACCCAACTGATAGGGAAATAGTTGGGCCAGAGTTGCTAAAGAAAATGGAAGAGAAAACGCTGAAGATTAAGAAGAATTTGAAGGTTTCCCAAGAGAGGTAGAAAATTTATGCTAACAAGAACAAAATCCACAAGGAGTTTAAAGTGGGTGATCATGTTTTTTTGAAAGTGAAAGCCAACGGAAGTTCACTAAAGCTGGGAAACTTCTCCAAGATGGTAGCTAGATATTGTGGGCGATTTGAAATCCTAGAAAGCATTGGACCAGTTGCATATATGCTTGCATTGCCTGCATCCATGACTGTACATAATGTGTTTCATGTTTCATTGCTTGAGAAATATATACATGATGTTAATCATGTTATTGATTGGAATGTGATTTAGGTGGAGCAAGAAGGCCTCTTGCAAGTGCATCCAGTGCGCATATTGGACCGAAAGAGAAAACATCTTTGGAATTGATCCATAAGGATTGTAAAGGTGCAGTGGACCTAGTACAGTCCTGAGGTTGTGACATGGGAGTATGAGGGTGCTATGCGGGTAGAATACCCACATCTTTTTGAATACTTTGAAAAATCTTGTTGATACTTTGTAACTAAGTTGCACTGAGGACAGTGAAAAAATAAGGGGAGGGGATTGTAATACCCAAGAACGAGCCCCAGTTGTTTTATGAATTGTAAACATGTTTTGTAGGCTAGTGAGTCGAGCAATTATAAGATGGTAGGCTTATGTGTTAGTAGGTTTGAGAGCCTAGGTGTTAAAGGCCAGGATCCTATTTTGTACATGTAAATATTCATATTATTAATATAAAAACTTCGTTGTTTATATATCGACCACGAAGAAAGAGTGATGGGGGACTAAGCTCCACTAGGCTAGGTAAGGGAGAGGGAGCTGCGAGGTTGGAAAGAGGGACTAAGCCTAAGAGATTAATTCCAAGAGAATAATAATTTATTATTATTATTTCAAAGGATGTTTAAAAGGATATGTTTTTATCCTAAGTTATTGGGGAAGGATAGGTGACTTCCAAAAGGAAAGGAACACGCTTCCTGAGAGACATGTGTCGACTCAGGCACATGCAGACTTAAGGGCCTCTTACCCTTATAGTTGTGATGGTGTTGCTCGTAATATGATCTCGATGATCATGAGATAGCCTCTCTATCTCTAGTGATGCTACCAGTCTGCAAGACCATGTAGGTCTTACCCATGCCATGTAAGATGGATGGATAATGATGATAGTAATGTTGATTCTCATGACATGGGTGTAGGCATGAGTGAGCACGTCATGTGGGTGTATCCCATGATGATGATGGTAACACACACTATGAGGTGTATCTCTGGTGTTCTCTAGTGGGTTGTGTCCCCTATACAAGATTGACAACTCCACATGGGTGTAGCCATTTGTGACGTAATGATGCTATCGGTAGCATGTTCTACGTAACCATGACGAGAGGATCATGGTATAGAAAGCAAGGCTATGAAGACCATAAGGGAACATCATGATTAAATACCTCCTTAGATAAGAGCGAGTGTTGAATTTTTGGTAGATGTAGGAGGTATTAATCTCCATGGATAAACCTTTGACTAGAATAGAATATTATGGAAGCAAGATAAAAACCTTAACATATATGTGAAAACCATGGAAGACAAGTCGAATCAACAAAATAACTAGTATTGAAGTAATATATGAATAAGAGGACATGTCGGCCTTTCTTGAAGAGACACCTGTTCACCTATCATATTAGTATAAATAGAAGGCGCTTGAGCTCATTTGGTAACACACTCACACTCAAGAGAGTGGTGTGCAAGTCTAGAGGAAGAGTGTAGATGCAACGAATGCAACTGGGTACATGTCTTAGTATGTGACTTGGGACTTTATGCTTGGTGTGATACCTTTGGAGAANTCTTGGTTATCCTTTGGGTCTAGTGTTGCTTCCAGAATCATTCTATATGTCAAAAGTTACGATGCTTTGGGGTGGATTTGTGCCTATGGTTGGGTGAAAATGTTGTGAAATTGTCTATGGTTAAATGAGGACAACATTATAACACACCCACTATACCACATAGACATTTTTGTAGGAAGGTGTGTGCACTCTTAAGAACGTGTGCGTGTTCCTAAGAACATGTGCATGTTCCTAAGAATGTGTCTGTGTTCTTCTTGTGCCTTTTTATTTAAGAGAATACGAGCGTGATTTGTGCCCATATTCACATTATGCCTCACATTTTTCCCTGTTTGAGAAAGAAAAAAGGACTGGAGGAGGAGAAAATCCCAAGATCTTGCCACTGTGTCCTCCTACACGCATGTATGTTTGATTTGTTTTTTTTTCCTTTGTTTTTTTTGTCTCCTCTATTGTTTTTTTTGTCTCCTCCTATGTTATCTTTGACTCCTCCTATGTTATCTTTATCTCCTCCCTTGTTTTCTTTGTCTCCTCTCTTTGTCTCCTCCTTTTTTATCTCTTAACAATTAACTAATTTGTATAGTTCTTTTCCGAATCATTGTAAAGATAACACATAGTTTTTCTTTGTTTTACACAAAATTATGTTAATGATTTTGTTGGCATAAAAAGAAATTGTTGTTTTTAATACCTTTTTCATAAGTGCACTTATTAAATTTCCTTATTAAATTGCATAAAATATTAATAAAATGGAACCCGAAGACAATGAAAACTTCCCACAAACAAACAAAGGCAAGAGAAACCCTAGCCCACCACAACCACCAAACATAAACATACATATTGATGAGGGGTTGGATACTTTGAGATCACTTGTGAATGATTTAAGTGGAATCAAAGAACCTAGACGAGAGTCCTTGGCCACTTCATTGGATGTCATTTTTAGGTCCATTGCAATTGCAAGAGGGAAATCAACTTCTATTTCCAAATACATGGATAGAATGTTTGAGTATTATAGGATTGGACTGGATAGAAACCAATTTAGATACATGGGTATTACAAAACAAGATATGATATCACTTTTTATTGATCCTTGATATGCACAAAAACCACTTGTCACTAAGAAACACATTTGTATTTATTGGTGCATCCACCCACAAATTCTTCAAAACTAGATGGATAGGTGGTTTATGGTATTTGACTCACCTCGCTACAATAACAAGGAGGTTCCTTTATACGTTTTGAGAAAATTATGGGAAGAATTTCTTTTGGGTCACCATGTCAACCAATTAGACATCGATGACTTTCACGGGGTGGGTCGAGGGTCCACACAGGACTGATATCATGCTAGGAATGATCTCATGTTAGTTCCTCATCCCCCTAGGTGAAGGCCTAACCCCCCTTCCCAACATGCTCCTATTGCAGAGGTCTTGAAGTAGGTACATGTAGCACTATCATCCTTGACTGAAATCCTAATGCAACATGGTATTTTTGTTGCACCATCTCGATTGGAGGTGCCTCCTAGTGAAATTGATAGAGGGGTTGGACCTTCAATCCATAGAGAAAAGTGTAGAGAGGAAAGGGCACATGTACATGGTAGTAATCCATGTGAACCTCACGAATGCACGCGTTGTGAGCAGACTTGTTATGGGCCTATGGAGGCCAGTGGATAATAGATCTTCATGGAGGAGGTTAGCATCTTAACCATCCCTATGTTCTTAATCCTTATATATTTATATATTATCTTGTGTATTTATTTAGATATTTTATTTTATGATGTTTTGCAGTTTCTACGCTTGAATAACAGACCCTCTACGCTTATATATGCATCAGTGTCTATCTCTATCACCAATGTAGTGGTAGAGGAAGCCTTCTCTTTCGGTGTTCCTCATACACAAGTATGTGTCACATTTGATCAATTCACCATAGTAATTTCTTTATTTTTCTTTCATCCTCAAATTTACAATGTTCTTGTGTTTCTACAGCTTGTGGAACCAAGCAATGTTGAGCAATGTTCACCTGGTATGGACAAGTTACCTACCTCAAAGGTATCATGTGTTGAGTTAAATCTCATTTAAATATCAAGTTTTGTGTATTTATGTTGTTGGATTTTACTGTTTGGTACTAATAACAACATTATTAATATGTATGCAGGCTACTAATATTTTTTCTAGTTACAATCCTAGTTCAATTTTTGGACAATCGACCATGGATTTTGGGTTACCTATTTATAGGGTAGGCATTATTCCATTGCTTGTATATCCTGTGGGGGTTCATCACCTCTCACCCCCAATATATTTATTATTTGATGCATATTCAGTGGATGCACTCACAGACCACCCATACACACCACCTCTTCCATTGCATCTATCCATAGTGGATGGACCCATATTCCATGCACCACCACCACCATTTTCATCTTCTCCATCCACCGAGGCTGCCACAATAGATGTTTCGTTAGATAATATTGTACAGTCAAGCCTCCACCTTCTAGTGAGTCTCCATTGAGGCCCAAGATATTCACAGTGAGATAATGTGTTGATGATCAATTTTTATGTATCATGAATGTAATTGATTTTATGCATATTTGTCTAAATTTCATGAATTATTCCTTGTAAGTGATTTAGGGTAGCATCATTGAGAGATTAGGGTCATAGAGGAGGGTAACACCCTCACAATTGTTAGTACCATATGCAATGATTTTTCCTATGTTGAATTACAAGGTATCATTTTCAAAGTATTTTAATTGATTGTGGAAAAAAAATTGTAGCAATGTTTTTTCTTTGTGCTGCCTCCATAGTGACAAACCACACCCAAGCAGAAAACCACTCGAGGTTCTTCTTCAAGCAAGAGAAGAAATATCGATTTCCAGGATGCTCCTGGGCGTTACGAGGGTGGAAGTGGTCAATGAGTGACCGATGACTACCATTTTGTATCTAGGCCACTATATGGTTGTTTTTTATGTTAGGGAACTTGTTGTCATTATGTATATTGGGAATGACGTGCCATATTGTAAAAAATGTACAATTTAGATGATGTTGAATACACACACACACACACACACACACATTTCATGACACATTTTTTATGAATCTCATTGTTTCTACATTCTACGTTGATGAATGTATGAATGTCAAAGTGTATGAAGTTTATGGGTGTGAATGTATGAATTTATTTAATTTGATTAATTACTTTTTAAAGTGTGAAGGAAGTCTATGTAAGTAAGAATAGTTCATTTTTTGTAAAGTGATTATAAATACTTTTGTTACACATTAATGAATCTCTTATGGTGGAAAATATTTCTATGTGCTAAATCCATACACAATTAATGATTCTTAAAGACCTAAATTTAACAAAAGATTGAAGTCCCATCCTAATTAAGACTCCAAGAACCAATAATAAGAATCATGTAGGATAACATAATGAAAATAGAAATAAGAGAGTTGAAATATCACATTAATCTATTCAAAATGAAGCATGTTTCATTATCATGACAATCACAACATGTCATGTCCCCTTTATGAGCATTATTTGGTGCATACTACTATTATTTTTGGATGAGGGAGAATTTCTTTGGAGAGGCTAATTTCCACATTTTGTAACATGGTAAACCATGGATTGAGGAGAGATATAACTAATTCATTATTACAATATTTATTTGACTTGTCATGGAGTTAGTTATAAAATAATGATGTTTTATTGTATAAGAGAAAAGACTCACACTATAAAGAAGAGTTCTCTCTCTCCATTGTAAAGGGTGGAGAACTTGGGAATTTAGGAGCTCTCCTCTTGGGATACATTGGAAAGAATTTTGGCAAGATTAATGGAGAAATTGAGGTATATTTTCATTTAATGTGAGGCTTTATTATGCACTCATATTTTCTGTGTTGATTTTGTATTAAGAAACCCCTGCGCCACCAAAAATAGGCATCAATCCAATTCAAATGCCAAGTTTCCACAAGGAATGTTCCCTCCAATAATGTGAATGCATGCAACCACTCCACATGTGTGAATTGAAAGGTATCCAAATCCATGGATGAATGTGAAAGATTCCAAGTGGACATGGAATCCACAACGAAGTATGTTATCAATTCCTAGCCTTACCTTGCCTTACCTTGCCTTACCTTTTATTTCCTTGTTTTTCTATCCTTTCTTTGCCTTTCCTTTGCTTTCCTTTCTTTCCTAGCATTACCTTTCCTTTTCCTCACCTTTTGTTTCCTTACCTTTCCTTCCCTTGAAATTCCATGCCTTTCCTTTCCTTTCCATTCCATGCCATGCCATGCATTTCATTTCCTTGACTTTCTATGCCATGCCATGCTATGCTTGGCCTTTCCATGCCATGGTTTTCCTTGCCTTTCCTTTCATTTCCATGCCATGCCTTTCCTTTCTATCCAATGCCTTGCATTTCCTTTCCTTTCCATGCCATGCCTTGCCTTACCAAGCCATTCCTTTGCAATCCATGCCTTTCCTTGCCATGCCATGCCTTTCCATAATATGCCTTTACTTTCAATGCCATGTCTTTCCATGCCTTGCCTTTCCATTCATTTACTTTCCATGTCATGCCTTGACATGCCTTTCATTGTCTTTCCATGTCATGCCTTTCCTTTCCATTGATTTCCTTGCCATGCCATACCTTGATTTGCCTTGATTTTTCATGCCATGGATTGCCTTTCCATTCCATGCCATGCCTTGGTAACCTCAACACTCTAGTCATTTGGATATGGAATTTCTCATATCCATGCATATACATTAAAAATTTCATACGAGAATCCGTATTTGTATTAATTTTCAATTAAGAAATGTGTGTTCATTTACACAATGCCTTTCATCTATTATAAATTCACAACATAATTTTGAACTAGTATCTGCGTACCAAAGTTGCATGTTTCAATTTGCATGTTCAAACAAATCACATAACTATCATCATCATAAACATATACTAATAAAAATAATATCCCACAACATACAAATAGATCTAGATGTATGCATATCAAATGTTTATATGATTCTAGATAATCCCAACAAATACTAAGCAATGAATCACTAAGCTAAGTAAAAAATCAAAGTTCTAACCTTATAAGGCCAAAATATAGGTTGTTACATTTACAAGTCCCTATAACGCTAGTATGATCTAAAATAAACTAATTCCTCCTTGCATGTCTTTCCATGTAGCTTCCCATTTTAACCTATACAAAAATAAATGTATCTTTCCATAACATTATCCAAGGAAAAATTCAAATCAAAATGTGGATTAAAATGAAACAATAATCACAAGAAAAGGAACATTTCTCATCCTAAGAAGTAAAAAACATTTTTTATAGGGACATATGAATTAACTTTATATCACAAATTTCATTTCCATCCAATGACATGTTTTTGCCTTGCCATGCCATGCCATGTCATGCATTTCCTTTCCATACCATGCATGGCCTTGCCTTTCCATGCCATTCCTTGCCTTGCAATGGCATCCCTTGCCTTTCCATTCCTTTCCTTGACTTCACTTGCCATTCCATGCCATGCCATAACTTTCCTTACCATGCCATAACTTTCCTTGCCATGCCTTGCATTTCCTTTCCTTTCCATGCCACGCCATACCATACCATGTATCTCCTTGACTTCCCATGCCTTTCCTTGCGATTCCATTCCTTTCCTTTCATGCCATGCTATGCATTGACTTGCCATGCCATGCCTTACCTTTCCATGATTTTACTTGCCATGACATGACATGCTTTTCCCTTTCTTTCCTTTCCATGTCATGCCATGCCTTGGATTTCCTTTCCATGTCATTCCTTGCCATATAATTCCACTCCTTGCATTTCCATTCCATTCCATGCCATGCCATGCCTTGAATTCCTTGCCTTTCCATGCCATGCCTTGGATTTCCAATCCATTCCTTGAAAAGCCATGCATTTCCTTACCATTCTATTCCATGCCATGCCTTTCCTTGACATGACATGCCTTGTCTTTATTTTCCATGCCTTAACTTGCCATGCCATGCCTTGCCTTTCCTTTACTTTCCATGCCATTCCTTTTTTTTCCTTGACTTTCCATGCAATGCCTTGCCTTGACTCACCATGACATGCCTTTCCTTGACTTTCTATGCCATGCCTCACATTTCCTTGTGTTGCATTTCCTTGCCTTGCTTTGGATAACCACAATTCATTGAATAGGTACTTTCTTTATGATATTCATAAAACTAATTATTTGTAAAAATATAGTTATTTTCATCGTTATAGATAATTTCTTGTCCATTGAGTCACCCACAAGAAATTTGTCTCTATAATCATAAAAACCATTACATTATTTCCAAAGTCAATTAACTTCTAATAAATTCGTTTTCAAGTTAATTTAATAAGAAAATAATGGCATTCATGTATCATACTTTTTTTTCCTTAAAATAAATAATACTTGTACTAAATAAAAACGTTTAATACCTAAAAATTACAATCAAAGGATTCATTAAGAATGTAATTATACAACTTCTTATCCCATCTATCTTAGATAATAAAAAAAAATCATGAGAATTTCAATGTCATAATATAAGCTCTCTTTATTCATATATCTTAGGTATCTTCATAGTTGTGAAACATGGATCATGATTAATATGATTTACATAGAAAGGGATCTCACTAAATAGGTTTATGTTCCATTATTATGGTGTAGTCTCATTATACTATTGATCCACAATTTCTTTTTGATTGCATGAAAAAAAAAATAACATCAAGGCCTTATTTAAAATCAAAGAAACAAAAACTAATCTTTCAACTCAATAACTTTTATAAGAATATATAGCATGTATACCTAGACCTAGGCCTACAAGAAGACCTAGACCTTGCCTTGCCATGTCTAGATTTTCTTATCCTTTTCATGTATTACCTTGGCTTTCCTTTCCTTTCCTTACATTTCCTTGCCTTGAATTTCCATACCTAGACCTAGACCTATATCTAGACATTGCCTTGCCATCCCTTTCCTTGGCATGCCTTGTCTTGCCATGGTCTAGGACTTGGTATATGTCATCGTATAGGTTAGGGTAATGGTGTAGGTCTAGGCCTTCGTATAGTTCTAGGTATAGGTCTAGGTCATATTTTAGATCTAGGTCTAGGTCTATGTCATGGTCATGGTTTAGGTCTAGTTCAATTTCCAACATGTCCCTGAATGGCTTGAGGAGGTGAGTTTCAACTTGCAATAAAACTCAAACAGGTAATCAGATGGATCAAACGTCGGTTGCATTGGATCCAGGGCACCAGGTTTCAATTAGTGAGACCCATCTATTTTCATTTTGTTTCTCAGAAAAGAATTTGTTGGAGGATCTATGGGACTATGGTTTTGTTCAATGAGACATAGTGCAATTTCTTAACAAGAAGTCGGTTTTCAAAAACACTATGCTGGGAGATTGTGGGCAGCATGGTCACATGGGCCTTAGTCAAATAGACATCTGTGAGCTTACATAACTTCGTTATGCTGCTCTATTTGTATTTATGCCCCCAGACCAAATTGCTAGCATGTCCTTGAATGAATCGAGGAGGAAAGTTAAAACCCATGATAACACTCAAATAGCGACTTGAATGGATGAACCATTAGTTTCATTGTATCTGGAGCACTGTTTTTTAGCTAGTGGGGCCCATCCATTGTTATTCTGTTGCATGAAAAAGAAATTGATGGAGGATCTCTAGGACAAGGGTTTTTCTCAATGAGGCATAATGCAATTTTTGAACAAGAGGTCTATTTAAAGAACAATGTGCCAGACAATTGTGGGTAGTGTGGTCACGTGGGACTTTTCCAAACATATGTGCAAGAGATTACATAACTCCATTATGCTTTGGTTTGGATTTTATGCCCCTAGACCAAATTGCCAACATTTCCCTGAATGGCTCGAGGACGCGAATTTCAAATGACAATAAAACTCAAACCGAAAATCAGATGGATGAATTGTTGATTGCATTGGATCTTGGGCACTGAGTTTCAACTAGTGGGGCCTCTTTGTTTTCATTCCATTTCCCATAAAAGAATTTGATGGAGGATCTTCGTAAATAGATTTTTTCTCAATAATGCATAGTGTATCGCAAGTGTTGTTCGGATAATCCACAGTTGGTGTCATTTCATTGTCGACGTTTCGAATCCGAATCAGGATTCATCATCAGGACTATGTTGATTTTAAAGAAAAATATGTTGGGAAATTATAGATAACATGGTCACATGGGCCTTGGCCAAAGAGACATGTGGGATCTCACAGAACTACATTATGATCCACAATTTGTATTTTATTCCCTTGGACCAAATTTCCAAGATGTCCATGAATTTCTTGAGGAGGCGAGTTGCAACATGCACTAAAACTCAACATGACTTGGAAAAATGAACCTTCAATTACATTGGATCCGAGGCACTATTTTTTATATATTGGGGCCCTTCAATTGTCATTCCATTTCCTGGAAAAGTGTTTGATGGAGGATCTCCAGAACTAGGGTTTTTCTTAGTGAGGCATAATGCAATTTTTGAACAAGAGGTCGATCTTAAAGCACATAGTTTCTAGAGATTATGGGTAGTGTGGTCACATGGGCCTTGCCCAAGTAGACATGCGAGAGCTTATGAAACTCCATTATGCTGCTCGGTTTGGATTTTATTCCCCTAGATAAAATTTCCAACATGTTCTTGAATGGCTTGAGGAGGCAAGTTGCAACTTATGATAAAAATCAAACCAGTACTCGAATGAAAGAACCATTGGTTGAATTATGTTTGGGGAACCAGGTTTTAGCTAGTGGGGCCCCTCCACCATCATTTTGTTGCTTGGAAAAGTGTTTGATGGAGGATCTTTGGAACTAGGGTTTTGCTCAATGAGGCATAGTGCAATATCTGAGAAAGAGGTCAATTTTCAAGAAGACAGTGTTGAACAATTTTAGGTAGCATTTTCATGTGGGCCTTGCCCAAAAAAATGTGTCAGAGCTTACGAAACTTTGTTATGTTGCTCGTTTTGTATTTTATGCCCCTGTACCAAATTGACAACATTTCTTTGAATGGGTTTAGGAGGCAATTTTCAACTCACGATAAAATTCAAACCGAGACTCAGATGGATGAAAATTTAGTTGCATTGGATTCAAGGCACTGGGTTTCATCTAGTGGGGCCCCTACACCATCATTTCATTTCCTGGAAAAGCATTTGATTGAGGATCTCCAGAACTAGGATTTTGCTCAATGAGGCATAGTACAATTTCTAAACAAGAGGTTGATTTTCAGAAACATTGTTCCAGGAGATTGATGGTAGTTTGGTTCCATGGACCCTTGCCAAATGGATGTGCTAGAGCTTAAGGAACTCCATTATGCTACTCAATTTTTATTCTTTGCATTCGTACCAAATTTCCAACATGTTCTTGAATGGCTTGAGGAGGTGAGTTACAACTCACGATAAAACTCAAATCGAGACTCAAATGGAAAAAATGTCAGTTGCATTTCATCTGAGGCACTAGGTTTCAGCTAGTGGGGCCCCTCCGTGGTCATTTTGTTTCTTGAAAAATCATTTGATGGAGGATCTCCGCAACTATGGTTTTGCTCAATGAGGCATAGTGCAATTTCTGAAAAAGTGGTCAATTTTCAAGAACATTGTGTTGAGTGATTTTGGGTAGAGTGGTCATCTGTGCCTTGGAAAAAAAAATGTTGGAGTTTACGAAACTCTATTATATTTCTCGGTTTGGATTTTTTTCCCCTGGACCAAATTGCCAACATGTCCTTCAATGGCTTGAATAAGCGAGTTGCAACTCATGATAAAAATCAAATCAGGACTCGAATGGAAAAACCGTTGATTGCATTGGATGCAAGGAATATATTTTGAGCTAGTGGGGCCCCTCTACTATCATTCCATTTCACAAAAAAACATTTGATGGAGGATCTCCAGAACTAGGGTTTTTCTCAATGAGGCATAGTGCAATTTTTGAACAAGAGCTTGATTTTCAAGAACACTATGCTGAGCAATTGTAGGTAGTAGGATCATGTGGGCCTTGGCCAAAAAAATGTGTGGGATCTTATAGAACTCCATTATGTTTCTCGGTTTGGATTTTATGCCCATGGACCAAATTTCCAACATGTTTGTGAATGGCTTGAGGAGGCGAGTTGCAAATCATGATAAAACCAAATCCAGGACTCCAATGGATGAACCACTGATGGAATTGAATCTAGGGCATCAATTTTCAACTAGTGAGGCCCCTCTAATTTCATTTTGTTTCTAGGAAAATAATTTGTTGTAGGATCTCCGAGACTAGGGTTTTGCTCAATGAGACATAGTGCAATTTCTGAACAAGAGGTTGATTTTCAAAAATATTGTGTTGGGAAATTTTTGGTAGAGTGGATGCATGGGCCTTGGCCAAATATACATGCGATAACTTACAAAAATCCATCATGTTGCTCGGTATGGATTTTATGTCCCCGAAACAAGTTGCCAACATGTCTTTGAATTACTTGAGGAGGAGATTTGCAGCTCCTGATAAAAATCAAACCAGGACTTAGATGGAAAAATCGTTGGTTGCATTGGATATAGGTCATTGGGTTTCAACTAGTGGGGTCCCTCCACTTTCATTCCATTTATCGTAAAATCGTTTGATGGAGGATCTCCAAAACTAGGGTTTTTCTCAATGAGGCATAGTGAAATTTTTGAACAAGAGGTCAATTTTCAAGAACACTCTGTTGAGATATTGTGGGTAGCATGGTCATGTGGGCCCTCAAAAAACAAACATACGAGATCTTATGTAACTCTATTATGTTTCTCGATTTGGATTTTATGCCCCTAGACCAAATTTCCAACATGTCCCTGATACAAAATATTTCCCTTATGGAAAGATGAAATCTCCCTTGGATATATAGACCCCTATTTTCCAAGACATAAAAACAAACAAATGGATGCTAACATTCTATTAGATATATTATTTATGTATATAGGAAGAAAATATATAATAAATAAGTGTCACTTACTCGTTTTCGACGGTTGTCCTCGTTGATCTTCAATCTTTGGTCTTGTTTTCCAAGATTCTATCACGATGAAGAAATTCTGTACAAGGAACAAAAAAACACCTTCTACTCCTACAATATATCATTAGAAAATACCATATTTATCTATATAGACATACATGTATAAACAACGGTATGAAGTAAATAGGCCAAATTATATTAATGGAGAAACATTGTGAAGTACTTACAAACCAACATTGACATTGCAACAACTCCTCCAAGCTCTCCAGTCCAAGCCTTTCCTGAATGTCCCAAGATCAGAATGATGATTCTTTGATGTATTCCTTCCTCCAAGATCAAAATTTTGACACTCTGAAATATTTTCTCTCATTTCACTTTGGAATACACTCATTATATATGATTTGGGAGGTTCAGCAACCATAACCAATTTTGGAAATAGATTTTATTTTATCTCCTTAGGTTAGGATTTGGTTACCCAAAATGGAGGGAATATGGGTGAATCGACTCATGACTCAACTCCTTGACCAAAACCACTTAAGAGCATATCAGAGCTAACCCTTAGAAAATGGAGGGCTAGTTGTAACTTCCCTCACAACTTCAACGCTCCCCCAATATTGAGCATAAAGTGTTGTCAATGCTCCCTATACATGGGAAGGGTGGCATTGATAAGATTTCAATGTTCCCTATACATGGGAAGGGGAGCATTGACCTTAAAAAATGGTCAAAATATCAAGGTAAACACATTTTTTTGACCTTTTCATGATAATTTTTTCTCCTCCACATTGATTAGGGAATATGACAAATGTTCTTCCTTGGTTTCAAAGTTGTGAAACTTAATAAATTTCATGAAACACTTTATAAAGTGCATGTGACAGTTAGTAAGGTTCATATGACACTTAAAACACTTAGTAGAATGAGATACATAAGTGCGACACTTACTAGTGTGTGAAATTGGTGTGCAACAGATGCCCCCTAAAGAGTGAGGTCAAAGGAGAAACAGATGGCTGAAACACTTTAAAAAATATTAATGTAAGGGAGTTGGAGTAGGAGAGCCTAGAAGAAGTTGCAAATAAACATTGAACAATCTATATGTATCATCCCCCAGGTAGGAATATCTATGCGCAGAGTAAACTGACTCAAAGCATGGCCACCAACCAATACACTGTGGATCCATAAAAGCATTGAATAAGGATATGGTGATCAAACATACAATTTGGATCCATACCTCCATGACATGATTTGATCGTAGCCATGAAAAAATACAAAGTAGAGATATGATATGAAAAAAACATAGCCATGAACCAATGCAAAGTGGATCTATGTGACAACATATACAACAATGAGATTGCCAATATGGTGGTTATACTGGAATATTCTACATATTCAAATGATCTGCATCGCATCCTGGGTAAATCATATAATAGAGGGAGAACCTAACCCAAGGTCTTCATCTAGATCCCAAAATAGTACAAATCTATCCATGTGAATATATGACTTGATGTCAAACATGGTAGAAACCACTTGATTACAATTCATTAATGTATACCATTAACAAGTGTGAGGGAAATCACCATTGATGACAATGACTCTAAAGGTACCCTATTACATTCCATTGAATGTGAATGAATGAGTTCAATTCAAACATTTGTGGAATCATTCGATAAGAGGCCAATGGTGTAAACCTATTTTCAAAGCGGAGGAAACCATGGAAAAATACAAAGTGGAGCTATGATATAAAAAAAACATAGCCATGAACCCATACAAAGTGGATCTATGTGACAACATATACAAGAATGAGATTGCTAATATGGTGGTTATACTAGAATCTTCTACATATTCAAATGATCTACATCGCATCCTAGGTAAATCTTATAACAGAGTGAGAACCTAACCCAGGGTATTCATCTACATCCCAAAATAGTACAAATCTATCCATGTGAATAGATGACTTGATGTCAAACATGGTAGAAACCACTTGATTACAATTCACTAATGTATACCATTAAAAAGTGTGAGGGAAATCACCATTGATGACAATGACTCCAAAGGTACCCTATTACATTCCATTGAATGTGAATAAATGAGTTGAATTCAAACATTTGTGGAATCATTCAATAAGAGGCCAATGGTGTAAACCTATTGTCAAAGCAGAGGAAACCTGTCATTAAGGCATGCATTCTCCAAGGTACTAATTGGTTTCTAAGTCTAATTCCTAGATAATGTTTTGAATTCAACATGAATGGACTTGTCTAAGGAGGGCCATGATGTTTCCCCCATCATCGATATGAAACTAACACAGGAAAGAGATATGAGATGATAGATAAAATGAGGATTAAATATGGTAATATTGCAAAGTGGTTGGTTCGAAGTGAAACTTCCCTTGAACATTGTGAGGCCTGAAAAGTGACTTGGTAGCATTGACTCAACTGAGAGATAAACCAAAACATAGCGTGACAATCACTGGGGCACTCTTCGGGTGTGCTGAAGGAGTATGAGGACTCACAGGATTGGTATGACTCACAAACAAGAAAATAACTCAATTGTAAGATGAGACACAAACTGGTGCCATGTTAAAGGGAAACAACAAACAACTTCCATATTGCTTTCCAAAACTTGACCCACNATGAGATTTAGGAGGATAAAAAATGCTCGGTATATGTCATCTTCGATGAGTCCCTCACCATATGTTTAATGAACCTGAAGAAGGTGAATCTTTGTGTTTTAATGAGGTCGATGCATGATGAAGTATACCCGTAGTCTATTTCATTTTTTAACGAGATTGACATAGAAAGAGAACTGTGCTCAGGGTTGATTTCATTTTTGATGAGCTTGAAAATGAGAATAAACTATTCTCGGTGTAATACCCATGAGCAGGCCTCTTCCCTACACAATGTCCAGATGTTGGTATGTTTATCGATACCTATTAGTGGGTTTTCTCAAACATGGTGTTCATAGGTTTGTACTTCTTCCCCAGAATCATCATAAGGAGTTGGCGGTTTAACTTCAATATGATGTCGAGAGGATGAAGAGATGCCCCGCAAGCTTTGGTTCGTATGTTGTCTCTTATTATACACTCACTTAGACTCCTGGTTACTAATAGGGATAGGTTCAAAAGAGAGAGAGTAAGAAATAGAATAAACTGATATAGGCAGACGAAGGGAAGGTTTAAGTACCACTTCTTGTGGTAGACAAGACTCTGCTAGACTATGTGACATGATGTCATATAGTTTTTTAGTGTAAGATGGGATAGGCACTACTCGAGGATCGAATGATTCTGGGGACCATTTCACCATAGATATAATCATATTTAACATGGAAACCTCATGTGGGGCATCAATGGGAGGTAAGGGAAAAGCTCCCATAAGTGAAGAATCCTTGAGGAGACCTACCCCCACACTTTTGTACTTAATATTGAACTATCGCAGGAAAAGGATATTATTCGTTGTAGAAATATTGAGATCTAGTGTGCAATAATCAAGTTGGTCAACAATCACAATTTTCCCTTGATGGGGAAATTCCAACATTTGAAAGACTGAAGAAGCAACAATAGTCATCGCATAGAACCAACTAGGACCAAGAAATAAATTATAATTCAGGGGTGCGTCAATCACTTCAATGTTGATAGAAACAACTTTATCATTTAATTCCACAACAAAATATTGAAAGCGTTTGTAAGGTTGGAATCCACATCCATCAAATGTTGTAAGGGTGGTAGGATACTTTTGCAACTTAGGAGAACCAATGGTTCTTCAACAGGAAAAATACATGACACATGTGAAATTTCCTTCATCCAAAATAGTGCAATGGATGTTCTTCCCACAAACCATACAATGAATTTGGAATGCTAGGTCGTGGGAGAGCCTTAGGTTGAAATAGTCTAGATTTAAAATAATCATATTTGATGCCTCTAGATCCACAACTCTAATGACTGACAAAAAGGTTCTACATTGACTTAGAAAGTTTTGTATAACTTCAAGAATTGACATAGCACAAGGTGCTTGCATCAAATATTCAACAATGTTTTAGTTTTGAGCAATGCAGGCACTTGGATTAAATATTAATGTTTGAATTGTACCCTTAGGAGGGTGCAACACTGAGTCAACAAAAGACCTCTCAATATGAAGAGGGGAAAAATATGGAGGAGTGGATGTGGAGGGATAATCAGTAGCAACTTAATTGGCACGATTCTCTGGAGGAGTGTCATAAGTCTTAGCTCTGGTCATTAGACTAACCATCCCTTTATACACAAAAACCTAAGTGGCGCTTGAGGAAGCATCCCCATGGTGGGAATGACATGCGTTTCCCCCTTGCAAAGGGGAAGGATTTTTTCCAACCATTTGTTGTTGCTAAGTTAGGAAAGGGTTAGTTAAGATAATAGGTTGCGAGGTACCCTTCATAAATCTAATGAATTCCTCCCAATGAGGGTAGTCTTTCGTGTAGTGGTCCTCCATAGAAATCATCCAGGGAAGCTTAGCTTTCCTTTTCAGTTGATTATCAATATTTGTTGTACTCTCCTGTTGGTTAGAATATTTATTGGATTTACCCTAGTATATATTCTTACCTCCAAGTTGTTGAGATGAAGTGGAATGGAATGAATTCACCTCGAAGGTTTGAATAGGAAAGGAAGAATTTTTTACATTGGTAACAAAACCCAACATTCCATCATCATGGGATTATGTAGCAAGTCTTGATGGATCATTCAATGGGAAAGGATCATGAGGTATCAGGTAGTAAATTGTGTTGAACTAGGAATATACCAAGTCCAAATATTGTGCATGACTGATGGCTTGCTCCTCAGTGACAACACCTCCCATGGTGACATCTCTAGCGATTGGTAGAAAAAGTGACTTGGTAAACCAATCTGTCAAGAGTTGGTCTAGAATAGAAACTTTAATCAACCTTCTATGATGCATCCATTCATAAATATGATCAGATATGGGAGTGGAGGTGGATTTCTTAAGTGAAGTTAAAATCTTTGTACCAATTTCATATTGAATCGACACTTGGAAATGTGTCAAAAAATCCATAGCTAAAGATTTGAAGTCACTAAAGGAATGTTGAGGCAGTTCAATATACCATTTTGTTTCCTCTCGAGTGAGGGTTCACTATAAAAGTTGTAAATGAATGGAATTATCCATCAAAGAGTTTGAAGAACACCAAATATGGAAGATCATTACATGGTTATTAGGGTCTTCTCCAGGCCTTCTGTTGAATTTTGGAACATCAGAAGGTAGTTTGGCAGGGATTGGAGGCCAAAAAAGGGCATGTAGTATGGGATCATTGGTCAAACACGACATGCCATGCATATCTGTTGTACCCAAGAATGGAAGTTGTTGGATAACTTGTGGATACTGGTAGTAACCATGTGACATAGGAACACCAATAGGACCATATATAGGTTGCAACATGATGGAGAAACCAGATGGTCCTCCCATATATTGTGGTTGACTGGATGGTCCTCTTGTCCATCGAATTTTGGAACATCAGAAGGTATTTTGGCAGGGATTGGAGGCCAAAATAGGGCATGTAGTATGGGATCATTGGTCAAACATGACATCTCATGCATATATATTGCAGCCAAGAATGGAAGCTATCAGATAACTTGTGGATACTGGTAGTAACCATGTGACATAGGAACACCAATAGGACCATATATAGGTTGCAACAGAATAGAAAAAGTAGATGGTCCTCCCATGTACTGTGGCTAGTCAGATGGTCCTCCTATGTATTGTGGTGGACCTGAGGGTCCCCCCATGTACTCTGGTTGACCAGATGCCCCCCCCCATGTATTACGATTGACATGCTGGTTCCCCCGTGTGTTTTAGTTGGACCGATGGATCTCCCATATACTGTGTTTGAGGGTGATTTTGTATTGGAATCATTAGGTTCATGGATTGATTAGGAAAATTTCCTTGTTGAGTAATTTCATTTGGATTAGGTTGCCCCCATAAAAGATATGCAACTAGTGGATATTGTTGTCTAGGATACAAGCCAACAATAGTTGGAATGGAAGGAATTACATCAACATATTTCCTCTAGGTTTGTTGTTGGTTCCCCTAGATAGGATTTTTCCTCATAGTTGATGGTTTCCCCCCAGCAAAAGGTTTCCCTCCAACTAAGGATTGACCTCCATTGAAGGGTATAGAATAAATCCCCATTTGTAAAGTTGGATATGTAAGTTGAGTAGCTTGGATAATTTTGGTTGTATGTAAAATCTGGTTGCTGGCCATCCGACCGATGGGACGACCAAAGAAATCACTTGGTGTGTGCGCATGTGGGATTAGTGAAGTAGGAATATTATTATACCTATGTGTAGAGAGAGATGTACATGCAAGTGGTTGTGTCAGAGTAACCTGGGTTACAAATTTTTCTAATAAATAAGAAGCACCAATAATAGCGATCTGTTCCAGTGCATCTATCTCCAGGTCCATTGGGGTAATGATTATTACATATGTGTAATCATAAGATAATATATTGGTTGAACAATAATAATAATAAGAATCAAGAAATATTGTGGACGGTTGTTCAATAAGAAGTGGGCCAAGAAGATCAATTAAAGGGGGATTTGTGTAAGGTCCAAAACCTTCTACAAAGGTTGTGACCAGTTATTCTGTGTTTTGGACACTTCCAAGAGCTACACTCATGGTCTCAAAAGTGTTTTCTTTGAGGATTCTTTCATTATAGGAGTCGTGTTGAGGTTCCTAGACTTCAAGATCCAAACCTTGCATTTTGCGATATCTTCAAAGCCCTTGATCAACCATGGTGAAAGTAAAATAACAATCCCTAAGTTCACCTATGAACTCTGAAAACAAAGACCCCTAAAAAATATCTATAGGTAATCAACCAAATAAACAATATGTAAAATAATATTTCGAAGACAAGATGTCAATCTGTCAACAAAGATATGAGAAGAAGTTACCTAGACCTCCATGTAACATCCCTTTTTAGTGCAAGTGACCATTGCTTCATGGGGTCACCCTTGAAGGGTACTAAAAGTGTGATGCAATGTATTCCCTAGGTACCGTAGGAAGCCTCGCACAATCACCTATGCAGATACCTAGGAAATGCCACTAATATTACCAACTCGTAGTTGGCCTCCAAGGGGGGTATAATCAAGATTCAAGACTGAACATATGTGCAGTATAAGAAATTCTGAAGATATTCCAAAGGTGGAGAGAGTTTAACTGGTAAAAATCCTGACGAACTTGAATGGATTTGAGATTTACAAAGAACTGAGACCAAATGAACCAGTAAAACTAAAGAAAACCCCCCAATATATGCTCTTTCCACTACGATTAGTGAATCTTTGGAGGGGTAATCTTCGCTTCTCTTCCGCAAACAACCTTGTTTTTAGCCCCCGTGTTAGAGGGGGTTCCCAGTTATGCCTAAACGAAAGTTGGATTTTGTGACTCTTTAGTGTTCTACAGTCATGATCAGTAATATTGGACAATTTACTCACTTTTCCTAGTCCAAATATTCTAACCTTATGCTATTGTTGGTGTACTATAAACCAAAAAATGTCTAGTTGATTTTATTAGCATGTTGGTTTATTTTAATGGCTTTCATTACTCACAAAGGTCCATGGAGATGAAACTAATGATGTGTGAGACTCAACTCCAATAGAATGAAAAAAGAATGAAATGCAAACACCTCTTTTCGATGAATTCTATCTATGAGAATGAGAAGAGTTTTTTCCTTCTTAACAAGCACTCAATATCATGAAACTTTTCAAAATTATGCCAAACTATCAAACAAAGGTTTCAAAAATACTAAAGCAAATGCAAGACTAGTTCTTTCAAAACATGCACCAAAATAAAACTTCTAAGAATGAAAATTTTTCTCTTTGTTTGATTGTATATGCAACGAAATCTCTTCAAATGAAAAATAATTATGCTTCCTAACTTTCAATTATAATGAAATAAATCAATGTTTGACACAAAGGAACGTGAAGAAAAAATAAACCAAACAAAGTGCACTCGAAAGTTTGATGAGAACTAAAAGAATTCAAGTGTGAGAAAACTTGTTCAATCAAGGACTCAAAATTGTAAAAGAGAAAGGAAATCATTGTTTGAAAACCTTAAAAAATGAGTAGAAAGAATCGATGATAAATGCTATGTTAAAATTCCAAATGAACGAAAATTGCTTCAAAATGATTTTTGAAATAAGGATAACAGGTGTTTGGAAATCTTTGTGAAGAGGATCAAAGTACTAGCAGGAAAGAATTTGACCAAAGGACCAGGTTATCCCAAGGTAGTCATGCTCATTCCATAAGTTTGAAGGATTTGCAAGCTCAAAATATGTAAGAAAAGTTGGTGATCACAATTGTTTTAATCAAATAAAGTCATAACCAAGTTCAAAGGACTCTAAAGAAACAATATGAGTAAAAAATATAAGGATAAGAAAGCAAACTCAGCTGAAAACTAACCCAGGAAAGAGATCAACACTCTTGTAATGAGGTAAAAAGAGCATCAAATAGGGGTCAACTCTCCTCAAAACACTAATAAGGAGTGTTGATAAGTTTTTTTAATTCTTTGTGGGTCACTGTGGAGGAGTGTTGATGCCTGGAAGTGGTTGAAACAAAACCAAATTTTACCCATATTCAACAAAAAACAAGAATATTTCAAATAACAAGCATTAACATTAAAAAGATCAAAGGACAACCAAGATTCAAAGGGATAGAAACCTAGGAATAACCCTCTCAAGTGGAGTCGCAAATTTTCTATTATAGAATATTTCCCCTGCAGAAAGGTGAAATATCCCTTGGATATCTAGACCCTTATTGTCCAAGACATAAAAAAATAATGGACACTAGAATTCCTTCATATTTATTCTTAATGTCTATAGGCAGAGGATATAGAAGAAAGAAGTGTGGTGTACTCCTTTTCGACAATTGTCCTCATCGATATTTAATCTTTGGTCTTCTTTTCCAGGATAATATCACGTTGAAGAAAGTATACAAGGAACATAGGAACACATTCTACTCCTATAATATATCATTAGACAAGAGAAGATCCATCTATATAGACATACATGTATAAACAACAATATGAAGGAAGCAGGCTAAGTTATACTAATGGAGAAACATGGTTAAGTAATTACAAACCAACATTGATGTTGCAACAACTCCTCTAAGCTATCCAATCCAATCCTTGCCTGAATGTATTAATATCAGAATGATGATTCTTTGATGGATTCCTTCCTCCAAGATCAAAGGTTTGACACTCTGAAATATTTTCTCCCCTTTCACCTTGGAATGCACTCATTATATAGGATTTGGGAGTTTCAAGGACCATAGCCAAATTATGGAATAATTGATATTTGATCTCCTTAGGTTAGGATTTGGTTACCCAAAATGGAGTGAATATGGGTGACTCAACTCAGGACTCAACCCCTTGACCAAAATCACTTAAGAGTATCTCGAAGCTAACCCTTAGAAAACAGAGGGCTAGTTGTAACTTCCCTAACAAGTTCAACGCTCCCCCAATATTGAGCATGGAGTATTATCAACGCTCCCTATACATGGGTAGGGGAGAGTTGATAAGAGGTCAACGCTGCCTATACATGGGAAAGGGAGTGTTGAACTTAAAAAATGGTCAAAATATCTAGGTCAAAATCATTTCTTTGACATTTTCATGATGGGTTTTTCTCCTCCACATCGATTAGGGATTATGACAAATGTTCTTCCATGATTTCAAAGCTACGACACTTAATAAATTGCATGTGACACTTAGTAAGGCACATATGACACTTGATAAAGTGCATGTGACACTTTGTAATGTGCATACAACACTTAAGACACTTATTAGAATGAGATACATAAGTGCGACACTTAGTAGTGTGAGAAATTGGTGTGTAACAGTCCCTCAATGACTTGAGAATGCGAGTTGAAACTTGTGATAAAAATCATACCAAGGCTCGGATGGATGAACCATCGGTTTCATTGGATCACGGGAACCAGGTTTCATCTAGTGGGTCCTCACCGATGTCATTCTATTTCCTAGAACATATTTTGATGGAGGATCTTCATAACTAGGGTTTTGTACAATGAGACATAGTGTAATTTCTTAAGAAGAGCTTGATTTTCAAGAACAGTGTGTTGAGTGATTGTGGGTAGCATGGTCGTGTGCAACTTAGCCATAAAAACATGTGGGCGATTAGAAAATCCGTTATGTTTCTTGGTTTGGATTTTATGCCCCTAGACCAAATTGTCAACATGTCCCTGAATGGCTTGAGGAAGTGGAGTTGCAACTCATGATAAAACTCAAACCAAGACTCATATGTATGAAAAATGGTTGCAATGGATCGATGGCATCGAGTTTCAGATAGTTGAACCCCTCCACTATCATTTTGTTTTTCGGAAAAGCGTTTGATGGAGGATCTCTAGAACTAGGGTTTTTCTCAATGAGGCATAATGCAATTTCTGAACAAGAGGTTGATTTTGAAGAACACTATCTTGAGAAATTGTGGGTAGCGTGGTCATTTGGGTCTTGGGTAAACAAATGTGTGGGAGTTTACAAAACTCCGTAATGTTGCTCAGTTTGGATTTTATGCCCCTCAACCAAATTGCCAACATGTCCATGAATTGCTTGAGGAGGCGAGTTGCAACTCATGATAAAACTCAAATGAGGACTCGGATGGTCAAACCATTAGTTGCATTGGATTTG
>SNQJ01S0035276.1:59089-101599 GCA_010110895.2 Picea sitchensis
CCTACGTGCTCAATTCCAGATCCCCCCCCCCTTGTTAAAGGTATAATGACAAAAGGGGTTCAGAATGGAACCCTGGCTGTAGATCTGGGCGCACAGACTCCGACCGCCTAGATTTTCCTTCCACTTAACGAAACACGCATTTTAAGACCCAACTTAGGGTAAGTGGGTTCTTACTCCACTCCTTTGCAACTCCAAAGGGTTTTAAACCTTATGCATGTTCTCTAGATCTGACGGCCGTGAGGGTTCTCCTTTCCTCCCGAACAAATCCTATGGCTCCAACACTTCTAGTGTGGATTTTTCTCTCTCCCTATGGTCATATACCACACTGGCTACAGTTTCTATAACATCGCTACACCTCCTGAGCTTTGTATCATGGTCAAGTGACTCATTGACACTCAAGAACATTCAAAGGTCGGAAATTGGTCCTCCAGACACAATTTCTTCTCAAAACCTCGGTCCAAAGATCACTTATCTGGCCCATCTAGGCTCAGTGTTGGAACCTTGGCTCTGATACCATACTGGCTCAATAATCACAGGATAGATTTTTGGTTTCGAGATTGCACCAGGTGTACAAAGATCCCACGCACAGTCTCAAACTGTTCAAACAGAGGATGTATCGGCTATTTCAGAAATCAACATAGGCTTTTCAGCTTTCAGCAATGCACGAGGGTATTCCTGTAGAGGTCAGACCCCATTTTTGGTTCAAGCAGTCGAGGGTCGAAAATGGAGGAGGAACCCCCATCATGGCTCAACTCAGCCATTTTATTTGCATGTTCTTGGGTTGACACTTTTCACCTATGAAACCGCATGCGTTCCATTAGCATGTGTTCCTCCCCATTTGGATGTCACTTGTCATTCCAAAAGAACTTAGGATAAAACATATATTTCACATGGTCTTTTTGGAATAATATTAAAATATTATTCTCAAGGACTTACGCCACGCGCAGTCCAACACTATGTGGCCACAACAACCCATTGGGAAAAAAGACACGGCTTCCCAAACATGCTCAACAATCACGGGATAGATTCACAGTTTTAGTTTCGGGATTGCACCAGGTGTATAGAGATCCCATGCACAGGCTCAAACTGTTCAGATAGAGGATGTACCAGCTATCTCAGAAATCAACACAAACTTTTTGGCTTTCAGTGATGCACGAGGGTATTCCTGCAGAGGTTAGACCACATTTTTGGTTTAGGTAGTTGAGGGTCAAAAATGGAGGAGGAACCCTCATCACAGCTCAACTTAGCCGTTTTATCTACATGTGTTTGGGTTGACACTTGTCACCTATGAAACTGCATGGATTCCATCAACATGCGTTCCACCCAATTTGGAAGTCACTTGTCATTCCAAAAGAACTTAGGATAAAACATATATTTCACATCGTCTTTTTGGAATAATATTAAAATATTATTCCCAAGGAATTAAGCCCCTAGGCTCAACACTTAGCCCCTCTTCCCACCTTCCAGCCCCTAATCCCTTACCCATTCCGTGGAAGCTTAGTCCCCCATCACTCATTCATCATGGTCGGTCTGCACGCAGTGGTGTTTATATTTTATTAATGTTCTGCATAGATACATGTACAAAATCAGGCTCTTGGCCTTCAACACTTAGGCTCTCTGGCCTAATAATCACATAAGCCCACTAACTTATATTAACTTGTCTCACTATCCTATAAAAACATAATTACAATTCATTTCATAAACATGATTTACAACAAGGCTCGGCCTTGGGGACATTACAATCCCCCTCCCCTTATTTCTGCACTGTCCTCAGTGCAACTTTACACTGCATCTGCAAGCTTTTAAAAACTTTCAAAAAGATGTGGGTACTCTGTACGCATAACATATTCATGCTCCCATGTTGTGTCCTCAGGACCATACCAGGTCCATTGGACCTTTACAATCCCTATAGCTCAATTACAGAGTTGTTTGTTTTTCCTGTCCAATATGCACACAGGATGAACTTGCAGCACACCTTCTGGTTCCACCTGAACCACATTCCAGTCAATAACATGATTAGCATCAGGTATTTATTTCTTAAGAAATGAAACATGAAACACATTATGTACAGTCATAGATGCAGGTAATGCAAGCATGTATGCAAATAGCCCAATCCTTTCCAGGATTTCAAATGGCCCACAAAATTTGGCTGCCAATTTGGTGCAACTTCCCATCTTCAGAGAACTCCTGTTAGTTTTCACTTTGAGGAAAACATGATCACCCACTTTGAATTCTCTGTGGGTTATGTTCTTATCAACATAACTTTTCTGCCTATCCTGGGCAGCTTTCAAATTATGCTTAATTTTTATCATTTGGTCCTCCATCTCCTTGAGCAGCTATGGCCCAACTACTGCTCTATTAGATGGATTATCCCAGCTCACTGGAGTATTGCACTTTCTTCCATAATGTGCTTCAAATGGGCTCATCTTCAATATTTTATTGATTTCCTTGAGATCGTTCGCGAAGATGTATACATGAGAATGTTTTATGATTCATTGGAGGGAAATTGTTAGTGTTTCATGGAATCCTACATAGGAGATCTAGCTAAAACAATTACAAACAAAGCTTATCAAGAAAGGAAGAGAGATTCAATATGGAAGAATGAAAAAATATATTCACACTACTCCAATGAGTTGATGATTGATACATAGATAATGATCAATATTGATACAATGAATGAGTGGAATACACTCATATATAGGTCGAAACATTCCATAATTAAGAAAAACAATCAAGCAGTTAGATTTCCTTAGGAATGCATGCATGCATGATAGTGATAGTAAAAGTAGAAAGTATAAATAGAACTAGTCAGTTAACTCCCACTGAACTAGTGTGTTGAAAATAGAAATTTCTCCAACACCCCCCATGAAGATCACTATGGAGTAAAAAATGAGTCCCGTCTACTAGGCCATTTGAGGTACTCATGTACAATACAACTAATGAACACTGAAAAAAATGAGGAAAGAGGGAAAACCACGTGGGAACAAACCCCCCCCTCAAAGAACAATGTATCAAAAGAAGAAAAGGCAGTTGCTAGGAAAATGTGTTCTTCACTGCAAGACGATCCCGCAAATTCTGAAACTTTTGCTCAATGAATGTCTTGGTGAATATGTCAGCAGTGTGTTCATAGGAAGGAAAAAATTGCAAATCAGTGATCCTGTCATGTACTAAATCTATGATGAAATGCATGTGGACCTCAATGTGTTTGGTTCATTGTCGTTGTACTGGATCTCTACAAAATCCCATTGTACTCTGATTGTCACACCATATGATAGTTGGACAGTGAAACTGGATACCAAGATCGGTAAGGAAGTGATGAAGCCAAAGTGTTTGAATGACACAATTGACTAATCCTATGTACTCGGCCTCTGCGGAAGATAAAGCAATGGCCGATTGCTTCTTACTTGACCAACAAATTGGGCCTAACCCCAAACTGAGAGTGTACCCAGACGTGGACTTGTGATCTGTGCTATCACCAGCCCAATCTGAATCTATGAATCCTATGATATCTAATGCACAACCAACTTCATAGTGAATCCCATAACTCATGGTGCCATGAACATGTCTGAGGATGCACTTGGCAGCCTTTCAGTGTAGATCATGGGGTTCCTTCATGTATCTGGAAACTGCTCCTACCGCATATGATATATCTAGATGGGTGTGGGTGAGATACAAAAGACTCCCCACCAATTGTCGATACAAATTGTTGTCCACTAATGGTGTATCCCCTCCATCCTCAAGTCTGATCCCATATAAGAAGGGTGTAGGTGCAGACTTACAGTATGTCATGTGGAATCTATCTAGAATATCCCTGACATACTTAGCCTGAGAAATTTTGTTGCTTAAAGAATTTTGACTAATCTCAAGACCAAGAAAGAAGTGTAGTGGACCCATGTCCATCATAGAGAACCTGTCATGCAAAAAATCTTTGACCAAAGAAATGGCTAAAGCAGAGCTACTGGTGATCAAAAGATCATCAATATAGAGTACTAATATCATCACAGAGTCAATAGTCCTCAACATGTAAACATTGGAATTAGATTTACATCTAACAAAATCATGTGAAAGTAAGTAAGAATCCATCTTTGCATACCATGCTCTAGGTGCCTACTTGAGGCCAAAGAGAGACTTCTTCAGTCTGCATACTAAAGATGAGTTCTGAATGAACCCCTGTGGCTGCTCCATGTAGATATCCTCTGAAAGGTCACCATGAAGAAAAGCATTCTTCACATCCATCTATTGAACTTCCCATCTTTTCGTTGCTGCAATGGCTAGAGCCAAGCGAATGGAGTCCATCTCTGCTACAGGAGCAAAGGTATCATCATAATCTATCCCATTAATCTGTTGAAATCCTTTTGAAACTAATCTGTCTTTGTACCTGCTCACCTGACCATTTGCTGCTCTCTTGGTCCTGTAGACCCATTTTCATCTGACAAGTTTCCTCCCTGGTGGAAGTGGAACTAGATCCCAAGTCTGATTCTCTAGGATAGATTCATTCTCCTCCTACATGGTTTCTTTCCATAGTGGATTGCTAACATCCTCACTGTAGGTATGTGGATTAGAATATTGAACCATATAGCAATGCATGGGCATCGCTGGTTCAAAAGATGAAAATACATGAGAAGGATCCACATGTTGAGATCGATTCCTCCTCGAATCCAATGGATCCCCTGCAAGGTTGTTTGCTTCCTAAAGTGTGGATTGTGCCCACTTAGGCATTTTCTAAATATCTGACGCTGCCTCCTCATTTAGTTGTACTGCCTGCTCATCTGCATGTCCATAATCCTCTAAATCTGTGTATGAATATGTAGCATCTGAGTGTGTGGAATCATCATCTATGATTTCTGGAATTGATGAAAGCACAAGAGTCTCTGCATGTTGCACTACAGGTGCATGGAGAGGACTCTCCTCAAATTGAACAGCACGCTCAATGATGAGCCAGTTTGTAGAGGGATCAATCAATTTCCACCCATTCACATCATCTGGATATCCCACAAAGATGCAATGTGTGCTCTGTGGATCTAAGGATTTCCTCTTTTCAGAAGGAATATGGGCCCATGCTCTAGATCCAAAGATGTGGAAATGTGGACACCTGTTTTGCCACCTGTCCAAGCCTTAAAAGGTGTCATATCCTCAACAGATCTGTGAGGTGATCTGTTTTGTATGTAAGTAGCATAGTTAATTTCTTCGACCCAAAGCATGGAAGGAAGTGATCTTGCATGCAACATGCAACTAGTCATCTCCTTGAGAGACCTATTCTTCCTTTCTACAACTCCATTTTCTTGTGGAGTGTATGGAACTGTGTGCTGCCAATAGATACCAACTTCATGACAAAGATTCTGAACATCTTTGTTGATATACTCCCCCCCCATTGTCTGTACAGAGGATCTTGATTTTCTTTCCATTTGTGTCTCTACTAGAGCTTTGAAGTCTTTGAGATGCTAAAAAACTTCATACTTTTGTCTGAGAAAATAAACCCAAGTATAGCGTGAGTAATCATCAATAAATGTAAGAACATACCCTACTTTTTTTATGGACAGATGTGGAAATGGACCCATGAGATCACTATAAACAAGATCCAAGGACGAGGAGGCTCTCCTTGCCTTCCCCTTTTCAAACTACTCTTCAATATGCTTGCCAAGAATGCATCCTTCGCAAACCCCTTCAAAAAATTGAATGCCTAGCAAGCCTTTGACCATTCCTTGCTTAGAAACTCGTTGCATGTACCTAAAGTTTAAATGACCAAATCTCTCATGCCATACTTTACTACTATCATTAGCATGTGTAAGTAGCAAAGAGGAGTCATATTCAATAGCCTTAGTGAACTTATACAACCTTGATTTGTGATCTACCTCACCAACTACAATAATGGAACTGTCATGCATGTCAAGTATAGTAATTGAATCTAATGTAAATTCAACCCTTTTACCTATTTGAGTGATGTGATAAAATGAGAGTAGGTTTATAGAAAGATTTGGAACATGGAAGACATTATCAAAACTTTCATTAGGGAGTTCCACTCTTCCCTCTCTTGCAACTTCTATTAGAGTATCATCCCCCATGAGAATAGGAGGTCTAGAGCATGAACTCAAAGAAGTAAAAACTTCATCTTTAGTTGCCATATGATGTGGTGCACCAGAATCTATAATCCATGAATCAGATGAGGAATTAATTGTAACCAGAGCATGATGATTACCTTTCTTAGCCACATGGTCTTCTTCCTTCTTCTTCTTGCCTCCTTCAGGAATAAAGTCTCCAAGGTTATTCCTGTGAAGTACCTGTGTCATAAGATCGATCTACTTCCTCATGCATTTGGATTCTTCATGATTCAGTTTATTTCAATATGTGCATTTCTTTCCCTTATTCTTCTTCCCTTTAGAATTTGAAGAATCTTTGGAACCTGTCTGCGATGGAAGTCACTCCTGGATTGCAGCAGGAGCAGAGCCCGACGCCCATCAGTTTATGTCATGATTTATTTATAAAAAGGGGTGATTGAATGGAATTTAACTCAAAACAATGTTGTTCTAACTCCAAAACTAGGCCAGGCATGCATGGGCAAGTGAGGTCGTAGATAAACTTCAGACAGTGAGTTGTAGTAAGGATGAGTAGGGGGAAGACTTGTATAAGAGAACTGCAAAGGTCTATCGTAAACATCAGGTTTCTAACAGACTGTAGGAGAAAACATCTAAATGCAAGATCTTCTTACATTCAAACATAGAAAACCAGAGAATACAACAATGCAACAATAAATCCTTTATCATAACATAATTGCAATAATTCGCGTGAATCAGTCGATCACGAACTCTCTCAGTATGAGATGAAAACTAGATGGGGTGAGAAGACTGTCTGTCATTAAACAAGAAATCTCACATACAGATGCATAACCAGAGAACTAGAGTGTCTGTTAAAACTTTATAGTCGGGAACTTCACTCTACCATCGATACCTTTAAAAATATCAAAACTAAGTATATATACTCAAAACACTTACCCAACAGAGGCCTCCTAGACTTTTGGGATGAGGAGTCTCTTCAATCAAATCTGGCCTGCACTTCTCTGTCATACGCTACCTTAATTCTGCATGGCTCGTGCCAAAGGTTAGCTAAGCCCTTAAATGTTGAATTAGCGTGCACAGGCTTCCCTGGCGAGTCGAGGACTCGGCATGGCTTCCATTGAAACAACTGGTACAGAGGACCATCTCGGGCAGACTTTCAGCTAGGACACCCATACCTTGCAATTAATGAGTGAGGCGAGGTTTCAAATACCCTCTTTCTTCTTCATTTGTTCCAAGCAGGTATCGGGATCCAGATCACGTCAAGACGACATCTGGAGAACACAGTGCCACCCTTCAGAAACTCTACTTGACACTTTTGGCCCCTTTTGTATAGCGTTTTCTACTCCCTCAAGTGATCACAGGCTGTGACCCTACGCCTATCTTCCTGAGTTCTTTTGGCATTTTGGGGTTCGTGGATAGGAAGGAGTAGGTCTTCTCTCTTCAAAATCGCGATAGGCAAAATATCGAGAGGGCCTAACGATCGCCACGCGTTCCCCCACTGATCTGATGGTCCTGAAATAATTCGGTAATATTGTGGGCCCGAGTCCGAGATGACTTCGCCACTTTGCACTTCAAGGATATGAAAGAGCTGCTACTTGCACTTTGAAATTGCGATGAGAGAAAACACGAAGAACCTAATCACGCACCATGTGTTCCTCCGGGATGAACGACTAAGATTTCTCTTGGCACTTTGGGACCCGTCTTGCCAAATGATAAATATTAGCGCCCCTCCTTCAAGCCTGTTCCCTTGTGACCAAATGCCAAAACCATCGGCCCAATTCTAGGCACTATTGGTGTTTCGGGATTCACGGTTTCGAGATGTGAAATGAAGAGGGGCGCTTACCCCTTGAACTCCCGAATACTGTCATGGCACGGATGTGCGCCACGTGTCCTTAAGATGAATGGCTGAGGAAGCATTCATTATTCGAAAGGGGGCTTCCTTCATTCCCAAGCTCGGTTGATGTGACCTGGCGCTAGGACCGTGGGTTCGGCCCCAAAGGTTCCCTTGGCATTTCTCCGATCGGTAATTTCAGCTGCAATGAATGGGACATCCATTATCTCCTGAAACACCGATCCCTGCAACACTGACTGGCTGCCACCTGTCTTAACTGGATCGGACAACCCAAATCTGTCTTGAACTATGGGTACTACCTTTTGTGCTAAATCTAGGGCAGCTTGGCAGCCTCGAAATCCCGATGAATGTCGATCATATTTATAGGTGGATCTTGGCTGCTAATAACAAAAATTGGCCCACTCACTTGACTTGTGACCCAAAAAGAGATTCTCCTGCTTTGCGCTTGGGCCCTTCCCATGCAACCTGCAGACCTGGGTACTTTCGTGCCCAAGACAAAAATTGTCGCTAACATTAGGCTCCATGGGGGATAGAGTCGTCCCTGTGATGCTCTAAGAACTCACTCTGCAGCTTCAGTGCCTTGCTGTTGGGTTATGGAGTCATTTACTAAGCCGAAAAATAAAAATAAACATAAACAAAGAACCAAAAGGACAATATTTACAAAACACAGTAGCCACCACAGGCTGAGACAAAACATTTCTTTAGAAAATGCCCATTTACTGGGCTGTTGAAAACCTCTTCACCCTCCAAATCTTGCAACCTCTACGTGTTGTTTGAGAAAGACTCAGAGATTGTGAAGGGGCCGATCCAAAGGGCGTCAAACTTTCTATGTTTTCCCTTATCCTGTCTGGGTGCATCCCACTTAAGTACCAAATCCTCGATCTCGAACTCTTTCTTCCTGACCTTCCTGTCAAAAGCCTATTTGACCTTTTGCTGATGACTATGAGCTGCATCCCTCACCTGTTCCCTGATCTTTTGTACTTCCATTATCTGATGGATCCTTCTAATCATATGATCTGGCTCCCCTTCATAATCTTGAAATAACTTCACCACAGGTAAGGCAAGCTAAGTGGAAAAAACTGCCTCTGCTCCATAGACTAGCTAAAAAGGTGAGGTGCCTAGGGATTTCTTCGTTGTCACTCGATCAACCCATAGAGAAAATTTCAAATTTGAATCCCAGGCCCTTTTGTTGTCCTCCAATAGTCTTTTGATGATCCTTATCAGGATTTTTTTGGAGGACTCTGCTAAACCATTGCCCTGGGGATAGTAGGGGGTGGAGTGAATTAGCGAGATATGGAACCGCTCACAGAACTTAATTAGAGGCTCAGACTTGAAAGAAGCAGCATTATCAGTGACGATCCTACTGGGACAGCCAAATCTGGCTATGATATCCTCCAGGAAGCTGATAGTTACTTTGTTTGATGTACTTCTAGTGGGGGCAGCTTCTATCCACTTGGTGAAATAATCGGTTGCAGTCAGGATCCATCTGTGTTGGCCACTTGAGGGAGGATGGAATTATTTGATGAACTCTAGCCCCCACTGTTGAAAAGGTGTTAAAGCCACTACAGGCTTCAATGGTAGTGGTCTAAGTTGTTGCTTTCCTGAGAACTTTTGGCATTTGATGCAGGCCCTGATTTCTCTGCAGACATCAACGAATAAAGTGTGCCAGTAATACCCATCCCTGAGGATTTTGTGAGTTGTGGTATTCCAGAAATGATGCCCCCCACAAAGGCCTTTATGGAAATCAAGCATGACTTTCTAGGCTTCTGTTGGGTTCATACATCTCAGCAGCATCCCCAAAGGGTCTCTCCAGTACTAGACTTACCCAATGAGGCAATATCTGACCGCTTTGAGCTTTAAATCTCTCACCTTACTTTTACCCATTCCATCCGGGGGCTTCAACTCCTGCAGAAAGTACAAAATGTCATGATACCAGGCAAATTCTGCCAGTGATAAGCCGTCTGAAGAGTGTCGGTAGGGAAACTCATCTTGCTGAGTTCCTGAGCAAGTGTTGATGAAACCAACCCCCAAGGCTACGCAATTGGATTTAGCCAGTAGCTTGGCTAAACATTGCCCTTTAACCAACTTGGTGGGCTTTATCTCCAAGTCAAATTCTAGTATCCTAGTGATCCATCTGCCTCTTCTCCTATCTATATCAGGATGTATAAGGATGTCCTTCATAGAAGCCGAAGGAACGTATGCATTTATCTTTGAGTGCAAGATATAGACTCTGAAATCTTTGAGATATTTCACTAAGGCATAAGCCTGTTTCTCCATGATTTCATACCTAATTTCTACATCTCTTAATGCCTTGTTGAAGAAGGCAATGGGTTGTTCGCACCCTTCCTCATTTCTCTGCAACAATACCACTGCTCTGTATCAAAAGAGGCAAAAGAGAAAATTAGGAACTCTTTGGAATAGTTAGGACTGATCAGCACAGGTGCCTCAGTCAATGCCCTTTTTATTTGGATAAAAGATTCCCTGGGTTCAGCGGTCCATTTCACTTCATTTCCCTTCTTGAGCATGGATGTGATGTGTTTCACCAACTCAGCAAAATTTGAGATGAATCTCCTCAAGAAATTAATCTTCCCCAAAAATGCCTGAACTTCCTTCTTGGATCTAGGAAGTGATAGGATTTGAATTGGCTCCACTCTGTTGGGATCAATTCTCACTCCTTCCACTGATACTATATGGCCTAATAGTTTTCCCTCCATCATAGAAAACAAGGATTTCTTGGGATTTAGGGAAAGACCAAACCTCCGGCACTTCGAGAAAACTTTCCTTAAGTGATAGTAGTTCTCTTTATCAGACTGGGAGAAGACTGTGATGTCATCTAAGTAGATCACTACAAAGTGGTCTTTCTCCCCGATGAGGGCTATATCCATGGCTCGTTGAAATGTTGCTCCTACATTCATAAGTCCAAATGGCATTTTGGCATACATGAATGTGCCCCAAGGGGTGGTGAAGGCTATCTTTTCCCTGTCCTCAAGCATGACCGATATATGATTATATCCCGAAAATCCATCGATCATGGATATCCTAGATGCACCAATTACCCTCTCCAGTACGTGTTCCATCTTAGGTAGGGCGTAATTGTCTTTCTTTGAGCTCCTATTCAGGCTCCTGAAGCTGACACAAACCCTAATTTCTCCACTTTTCTTCCTGACTGGGACTAAATTGGCCACCCATTCAAAATATCTCAAGGGGATGATGATCTGGGCCTCTAACAACTTTTTCACTTCTTTCTCCATGACAGGCAGCAACATGGGATTTATCTGTCTTAGCTTCTGCCTAAATGGCCTAGCCTCTTCCTTCAGTGGGATCTTGTGCTCAATGACAGATGTGTCATAAGTCTTGAGGTCTTCGTAGGTCCATGCAAACACATCAACGAATTCCTTTAATAATTCAGTATATCCCGTCCTCTGTTCATTGGTTAGGCTTCTTGATAATTTGACAAACCTAGGCTCCTCATGTGTGCCAATGTTGCATTCGGTTATATTAGCATCTTCATTTGAAACCTTACCCTTTACTGCCACATCATTCCCATCGAACAATCTTTCTAAAGGGACTAGTCCCCTTGGAATGTGATTACTAGGCAATTGAATAATCTGGTGATTAGCAATTTCATTTAAAAACACCTCAGGGTGAGGGTCACCTTCCGGGTCAGGATCCTGATCAATGTGCAACGCATAAAACTCATCAATAGATTGGAGGATTTTTTCGATTTCCAGATCATCTTGAAATACCTTAAAATGCTTGACATTGTCAGGTACAGAGGGCCTATATTTTATTTCAACATCATTTTTTACCATAGGCGGCAGAGGAACTTTGATCAAACTAGCTGAGACAACTAAAGAATTAGCTGAAGTATTTTCCCCCCTTGGAATGAAAAAATTTTTAAAAGCCAGGAAGAAATTATCAATCAGGTCCCATACTTCATTTCTATAACTTCTGAGCCGGGGATTATTAGCACGATAATCATTTCTGACTTGCTAAATAATCAGCTCAACATCTCCAAATATTTCTATCTCCTTAATTCCCATTTCCTTTGAAGCCCTCATACCAAAAACAAGAGCTTCATATTCTACCACATTGTTGGTGGTTTCGAATTCCAGCTTGTATGACAGGGATATGGCCTCTTGGCAAGGTGATATGAAGACTACTCCAGGACCAGCGCCTTCGCTAGAAGAAGCTCCGTCAAAGAACATTTTTCAAACAGAGGGGGTTGGAGGGAGAATTGGATAATCAAGACTGGGCTGCTTTCTGACTTCCAAAGGGTCTTCAGGAGCATCAGTGAGCTGCAATAAACTAGACCCTAAATCAGTGTCAAGTGCAAAGATGGGGTGATTGGTGTGGTTTTCTTTGTCACTAACAATGTAGGCCAACTGAGCTTTTCTATATAACCTCCTTTGTTCCCCTCCGAAGACTAGAATGGTGACATACGTGAGATCCATCTGTAATGTTTCTCCAATATTTTTTATCCAAGATCTAGACAACAGCATATCAAATTTGGGGGGGACGTCATCTACCACAATATCCATGACCACACTCTTCATGGGAAGCTGAAACAAAGAAACCACCAGGTCTTTGATGACTCCTATAAACTACACTCTCCTTGAATCGAAAGAGTACAAATCATGATAAGTTTTTGTCACCTCCAGTCCCAATTCTTCCATTACTATTTTGGGCATAAGGTTATGGGAAGCCCCTGAATCCATAAGGAAGTTATGCAACACTTTATCATGTATGTTAAGGGATGTGTAGAAGGGAGGGGATGAATCATCTCTATCTTCTATCATGGGCCCTAGGACAACTGCTGGCTTTTCATCTTGGAGATTTATTGAGTCAAGGGAGGGATGGAGGGGATCAGATTGTAGCAGCTTGGAGAGGGACTTTTTGAAATATTCATTTTTAACTAGCTTAGATACGGGTATAGGAATTCTAATCTTTTGAATCTCATGCTCAAAATTGAAGGAGGGAATAGGCTTAGGAACTTCCCTTACCTCAATGACATGTTCCTTGGCTACTTGTGAAGCATCCTGATTTTTCTTTTCTTTAGTAGCGGCTACTGCAACTTTAGTAGGCCTTTCCACCATGGGGGGCTGATCCTGGTTATCAAAATTCCCTTCTTTCTTTTTTGACCTGAGATTATATATGTTAGGAGTGTTGCTGGCTTTTTTCCCTCTAATCAACTCATTGATTTGAGTGTTGATAAGGGATTCTTCATATGCAGATTGAGTCAAATGAGGAAACAGAGAAGTGTCCTCGATGCAGTGGATCTCAGGGTCGAGTTCATCCACCTCCTCCCTTTCCTCATGAGAAACTAGGTTGTTCTAGAGAGGGGTCTGAATCCTATGACCATCTCTATCTCTGCTCCTTTGTTCCCTAGGAAAAGCCTGTGGCATGCTTCTATTAGGCTTCCTGAAACCTCTACTATATGTATTTGGGGGATTTCTGTAGATGGGATTCCCTTCTAATTCCCACCTCTCCATCCTGGCAGAGAGTGATTTCAGCACTCTAGCTATCTCATCCATCTGAAGGGGTAGGGGAGAGGAACTGGATGGGGAAGCTTCAGGCCTCTGCCTGGATATGTTCCTACCAGCGGTGTTCCTAAGTCGGTTAATATCCAATAAGTTAGATTCTACCTCCACGGATACATCCTGCATGTGGGCCAGGGTAGTGGCTCTTATTTCCCTCAACAGGAGGTAGAAATTGGGATCAAAGGTGCTAGCATAAGTGATCTTTGCTGAGGCTTCAGAGGGTTTTATCTCAGCAGGGATTTTATTGTACATTTTATTGAATCTCTTGGAGAAGTTGGAGACAGACTCTCCTTCTTTTCTCTTCAAAGTCCCAAACTCTGTCATGTAATACATGAAGTCTTTTTTATCTCCCCACTACCTAAAAAAGGCACTATACAAAGCTTCGATCCCATCAATAGATCCAGGAGGTAGGGCCTTGAACCATTTTCTAGCCTCACCTTGAAGGCTATGGACAAAAATCCTTATCCATATGTCTATGTGCATGATGACATTATCATCTGTAAAACTGTAAAAGGCTTCTAAGTGTTCTTCTGCAGTTATGTCCCCCTCGCTTGTAAAATTGGGCAGCTTCTTGAGGTAACCATCTGTTGGGAGGGCATTGAGAGGCTGAGGTAACACAAGGGGAGCATACCTAGAGGCTATGATAGCCTCCATTCTGGTCATTGGGGGATTTCTCCTGCCATAGGAATATTATGTGGAGGAGAACTCGGAGGAGAAGGAGATCATAAAGAGGATACTGGGGATGAGCTTCTAAGGGGAGTGGGAAATAATAGGGGATTTAGGGAGAAGGCTAGCGAGCTTAAGTCAGCAGATGCTTCTCCTTGTGCAGAAGCGACAACTGTAACAAGGGGAGGGTCGGTAAATCTAGGAGTGGGGAAATCTTTTGTGGCCCTGGGTCTACGCCAAGGTACATCTTCAGGAGAGAGGGGAGTGACAAGGATTTCTCCCTCCAATCCTAGACCAGGGGGGGAAACCTCAATAGGAACACTCCCGAAATTCAGGAAATGGGAAGCTTCAGAAAGAAGTCTTCTAAGAAACTGAGGAGGAGAAAATGGAGTTCCTACAGAAGGAGATGGAGGATTGCCTGGTTCGGTGGTAATAACTTCTCCTTCAGAAGCTTTTCCTTTACCGAGAACCGCCTCCGCTTTAGCTTCATGTGTAACTAGAGGCAGTTGTGGATGGGACCACAAGTGCCTACCTCTGAAAGCCACAGTTGACACGGCAGGTTCGCCACAGTGGAGTTGTCACAATGGAGTCGCCAGGTGCACAGTAGAAATCTTCAAAGGCTGTGATACCTGATGCACCTTCAGAGTCAGAGGCTCAATGTCATTCAATCTCGAGGAAAATTTTCAACTTCATCCCCGACAACGGCGCCAGAAATGTTTGTGACGGAAGTCACTCCTAGATTGCAACAGGAGCAGAGCCCGATGCCCATCAGTTTATGTCACGATTGTTTTATAAAAAGGGGTGATCGAATGGAAGTTAACTCAAAACAATGTGGTTCTAAATCCAAAACTAGGCCAAGCATGCATGGGCAAGTGAGGTCTTAGATAAACTTCAGACATTGAGTTGTAGTAAGGGTGAGTAGGGGAAAGGCTTGTATAAAAGAACTGCAAAGGTCTGTCGTAAACATCAGGTTTCTAATAGACTGTAGGAGAAAACATCTAAACGCAAGATCTTCTTACATTCAAACGCAAAAAACCATAGAATACAACAATGTAACAATAAATCCTTTATCATAAAATAATTGCAATAATTCACGCGAATCAGTCGATCACGAACTCTCTCAGTATGAGATGAAAACTAGATGGGGTGAGAAGATTGTTTGTCATTAAACAAGAAATCTTACATATAGATGCATAACCAGAGAACTAGAGTGTCTGTTAAAAATTTACAGTTAGCAGCTTCGCTCTACCATTGATACCTTTAAAAATATCAAAACTAAGTATATATACTCAAAACACTTGCCCAACAGAGGCCTCCTAGACTTTTGGGATGAGGAGTCTCTTCAATCAAATCTAGCCTGCACTTCTCTTTCATACGCTACCTTAATTCTGCATGGCTCGCACTAGAGGGTAGTTGAGCCCTTAAATACTGAATTACTGTGCACAGCCTTCCCTGGCGAGTCGAGGACTCGTCATGGCTTCCATTGAAAGAACCGATACATAGGACCATCTCAGGCAAACTTTCAGCTGGGACACCCATATCTTGCAATTAATCAGTGAAGCGAGGTTTCAACCACCCTCTTTCTTCTTCATTTGTTCCAAGTAGGTATCGAGATCCAGATCACGTGGAGACGGCATCTGGAGAACACAGTGCCACCCTTCAGAAACTCTACTCGGGGATTTTGGCCCCTTGTGTACAGCACTTTCTACTCCTTCAAGTGACCATAGGCTATGACCCTATGCCTATCTTCCTAAGTGCTTTCGACGTTTCGAGGTTTGTGGATAGGAAGGAGTAGGTATTCTCTCTTCAAAATCGCGATGGGTGAAATGCCGGGAGGGCCTAACGGTCGCCACGTGTTCCCCCACTGATATTATGGTCCTGAACTAATTCGGTAATACTGTGGGTCCAAGTCCGATATGACTTCACCACTTCGCGCTTCGAGGATATGAAAGAGTTGCTACTTGTGCTTCAAAATCGCGATGGGCGAAAACATGAAAAACCTAATCGCGCACCATGTGTTTCTTCGAGATGAACGGCTAAGATCGCTCTCGGCACTTTGGGACCCATCTTTACAAATAATAAATATTAGCACCCCTCCTTCAGGCCTCTTCCCTTGTGACCAGGCGCCAAAACCATGGGCCCGATTCTGGGCGCTATCGGCGTTTCGGGATTCGTGGTTTCAAGACGTGAAATGACGAGGGGTGCCTACCCCTTGAACTCCCGAATGCCGACATGGCATGGATGTTCGTCGAGTGTCCTTAAGATGACTGGTCGAGGAAGCATTCATTATTCGAAAGGGGGTTGCCTTCATTCCCAGGCTCGCTTGACATGAACTGGCGCTAGGACCGTGGGCTCGGCCCCAAAGGTTCCCTCGACATTTCGTCGATTAGCAATTTCAACTGCAATGAATGGAAGGTCCCTTATCTCCTGAAACACTGATCCCCGCAACGCTGACTAGCTACCACCTGTCTTAACTGGATCGGATGACCCAGATTTGTCTTGAACTATGCGTACTACCTTTTTTGCTAAATCTCGGGTAGCTTGGCAGCCCCGAAATCCCGATGACCGTCGATCAGCTTAATAGGTGGATCTTGGTTGCCGACAAAAAAACTTCGCCCGCTTGCTTGACTTGTGACAGAAAAAGAGATTATCCTGCTCTGCGCTTGGGCGCTTCCCGTGCAACCTACACACTTGGGTACTTTCATGCCCAAGACAAAAATTGTTGCTAACAGAACTTACAGAATCCTTGAAGGGTTTGGAATATCCCTCCTTCTTTGACTCTGGATGTAATAACTCCTTTCACTTATGCTTCGATTTCTAATTGTATGACCCTACTTCATCATGCATGGTGAGTGCATGTTCTTTGGGATCTTTCATGAGGCCCATCTATATGAGTTTTGTTTTCTCTTGTGTAAGAGACTCAATGAACTGAGCCCACATAGGCATTTTCCAATTTGTTCCAAAAACACACCTACCAGAATGGAAATTTGAGACATATACAGTGTACTCTGGTCCTATCTTGGCCAAGATTGTTAGAATAAGTTGTTTCTCTTGTGTAGACTTATCAATACCACATTCACCCAAGCTTAATAACAAAGATTTAAATTTAGTAAAAAAATCTTGTATATTATCAAAACTTTTAGGTTCTACGGTATTCAACTCTACCTCAAACATATGACCTCACATCTCATCCTGCTTTCCAAAGAGTCCTTCCAAGGTGGTCCAGATCTCGTTTGGAGTCTTGCATGAAACAACAAGAAACCACAAATCAATGGAGATTAACTCAAGAAGTATTCTTGTGGCCTCATCCTTACGGTTCACCTATCTCATCTTCTCAATCACTGATGTAGGTTTTGTTTTTGTCGCCATCGTCAAATTATATAGTCCTTTTCTTTGAAGTTGGAATGTCGCCTTGGGATTACAATAAAAATAATTGTATGGTGTGAGGATTACCACCAAGTTTGACTATATAATAGTTTCCATATCCATCTCTCCCGCTGTTAATGACAACTCCTAAAAATTTACTCTCAATCTGCAAGTGAAAAATTAAGAAATCACGGCAGAAAGGGCACTTTAAGTGAAAATTCGTATCTGTTTCAAGAGATGATCTTGCGGCTTACTTTTTGAGCAAACGGTGAGGAATATCGCCAAACAGTTAAAAAACCACTTCCAAAATGGGTTGTTTTACATCTCAAGCGGGTCATTTCCTCAAAAACTTAATATTTTTGGGAGCAATCACTGTAGAAAAGTACGACCATGGATTCGTATCAGCTTCAGGAGGCTATCTTGTAGCTTACTGTATGAGCAAACAGTGAAGAATCTTGCCAAACGGTTGAAAACCCACTTCCAAAATGGGCCAATTTATTTTAATTATGATCTGTTTCCTCCAAACCATAATATTTTTGGAGGAATAATTGTTGAAAGTTACGACCACGAATTTAGCTCGCTGAAACCCCAATTTTCCTTATTCTTTGGCTTGTCTAGGTTGCTCCAAGAAACCTAGCTCTAATACCATGTCAATGTTTCATGGAAACCTGTATAGGATATCTAGCTAAAACAAGTACAAACAAAGCTTATCAAGAAAGGAAGAGAGCTTCAATATGGAAGAATACAAAAATATATTGACACTACTCCAATGAGCTGATGATTGAAACATAGATCATAATCAATATTGATACAATGAATGAGTGGAATACACTCATATATAGGGAGAAACATTCCATAATTAAGAAAAACAATCAAGCAGCTAACTTTCCTTAGGAATTTATGCATGTATAATAGTGATGGTAAAAATAGAAAGTCTAAAATAGAACTAGTCAGTTAACTCCCACTGAACTAGTGTGTTGAAAATAGAAATTTCTCCAACAGAAATTACAAACATTGGGTTAAAGGTTTTCCTACTGATTTTATTGATTCAATTATAAGTTTATGGGACCTATTTTTAAAAACATGGATAGAGAAGTCATAATTTTTGGCAGATTATATTCTTCCTGTACCTTTCATTTTATATTCTAGTAAACAACAATCTGACAATGCTATTTAGGAATATGTCGTAGCAGATTTAGAAATTCCTGACAATCAAGTTAATATTTATGTTGAACTATATGAAGGATTTCCTCTTGACACTATTCCTCTAAATGCATCTGGAAATGTTCAAGGAGAAGTAAAAGATTTTATCAATCAACATGAGGAGTATTGTTTCTCTTTCCAGGAGCTAGTGGAAATCTATATGCAGTCAAAATGGGGAAAAGAGATTTATGTCCATACTTTTATAAGAAAATGATTCAAGAGATACAGGTATGAGATTTTAAATTATTTATATCTTTCATCTCCTCCTGTTCTACTAGTATTCAAAGATGAAAACAAAATGCAGTTTGTTAACCAGTTTCTTGCATGGCTACACTCGAAAAATGATTTTAAATGAGCAAGAAGGATTCATTGATTAATGTAAAAATGTATATAAATAAGATTAGTATGTGAGTATTTGATTTGTAGTTTGAGGTTTGTTTTTATTTTGTGAATGTTTTTATTTTCAATAAACAAAAGAAGTATACTTCAGGAAGGAACAATTCACAGTTTGCAGCTCAGGTCGACTGTAGCACATGATGGACAACTACAAGTTTCATATTTTCAAAATGCATAAGGCAACAAAACTACAAGTTCTTGGAAGCTCGCTGCGAGCATTTCATTCTCCATTAGGAGCCAATTTTAGCACCAATACTGTTTTTAGCGCCTGGCCATCATCAAACATCTCCAAGGGTCGGTTTCAAAATGAAGCTTTATCATTTTTTATCTTCATTTCCATTTGCAAAAGTGCATTGCAAACTTGACTGTGCATCGCGAACTTGAATTTGCGCTATGAACTTGACTGTGCGCTGCAAGTTTGAATGTGCATTGCAAGCTTGATTGTGCGCTTCAAACTTTACTGTGCATTGCAAACTGAAGGATTGGGCTGTGAATCCTCTATTTTACACAAAATTGGCACATTTTTTTTCCTAATTCCAGCCTCATACAGTTTAGGATTTTGTTCTTTTCTCACACTATTGTTGTGCATGAATACTTCATTTAGTAAATCCTAAGCTGTGCAAAATTCAAATAAAAAACCCTAAATCTTCCTTTTTTCATCATACATCTCATAACAATTGTTATAAAAGGGTAAAGGGTTTTCAAACAACTATCATGGATAGTCAGCAAGGTAAGAGGGTCCATAAAGGAAGGGATAGTTTCAAATATTATTTGAAGGTTTTGACATTATATGTTCTAATCAAAATAAAAAATGACACCTATAGGAAAGTTCGCAGTGCATCCTGCAGAGGCACTGCCAATTTCTAAATTGAAACAATTTACAAGAAATCAATACACAACATATTCATATTTTCATCATAACTTTTAAATTCCGATTCGGGTTCTTCTAAAATTTTGTATGGACATGAATAATAATATTTTTAACTTTTTGAGGAAAACTCATCTTGATCCAGTTCTTCATTTTTGAGAAAACTTGAAAACATCACCTACAAGAAAGTTTGCAACAAATCCTGAAATTGCACTGCAAACTCTAACAGTCTGGTAAATATGAGCTGTAGGAGGGATGCCACCTATATGAGGAGGTTAAAATGCATTCTTAGAGATCATTTAGACACCAAGGGACACTTGTACCTAATATTCAGCTCCACTAAATATCCATGCAATGAGTTGTCTGTAGTTGTGTTTATTCTAAAAGACAGTTTCTAGGAATCAAAGAATTAGTTGGATTTTTTGTTTGCCACATATATCTAAGGAACATAATCCAATGCATGGAGTAGGCCACTACCTCCTATATATATTCTTGATGTTATTTTCTATTTAATGGGTGAGATGACTCCAAAAATAAGGGTTTGAGCTCAAGAGAGCTGGAGGGGCAGTTTAGCTGTGTATGTTGATTTGTAAGCCTACTCAGCATATCAGAATGTGACATTTCTTCCATTAGAGATTCATGAGAGTTGTAACTACCAGATTATGTTTTCTCTATTTTCCATTTTCCATTTGCATCTTTCTTGAATGAATTTAAGACATTAAGGATCAATGGTTGTTCATGGGTGGGATATTCATGAGCTGCAAAGGATTTGCAGTGATTACCTTATTTCATGGTTTATGTTCAAGTATTATTTTTATTCATTTTGCAAAGAGGATCATTTTTTGATGAATATTTATGCTTTGTGTTATCTACTTCATTATTCTTTTCATCATTATATAGCCCTTTTGTCTGGTAGGCATATTGATTGTCTTTGATCTACAGAATATTATGACTCCATACCCAATGGAATGTCTGTACAAATAGTCTATTTCTCTCTCTCTTGATCTTTCTTGACAATCCACCAACCATAAAATTGATTTAATTATTTAAATTCTGATGGGTATTAAGCTTACACCTATAGTGGTCTAGGTGTCAATTCTAGTGCTAACATTATGAATTGTGTTTATTCAAACATAAAAAGGATTGTGTTTATGAAAATATATTTGGCCCAAGTTAAGTGCAATATGTACTATCTTGAATATCTCATACAATTCTATCTGTGTAATGCTAAGAAATTTTTTAATATGGGGTTCATGTTCCCTTTATACCCTTCTTAATTTTAGTATATATTTTTGGTTGGAAGAAGGCCTAGTGTTCTCATGCTAGAAATCTTGTACTAGTCACTTAACAGCTCCAGATAATTTCATGATAGAATGAGGTAGCCTACTAGTAAAGGCCCCAAAATATGTTGGAACACCTATGTCAAGAATATCACGTCTATTAGAATACTTTCTAAAGGTTTTGATATTGTGTTACATTAGATGAGAGGTTTGTTGGAGAAAACGATGTTTTCTTGTGATCTTGCTAATAATTGATTGTGGCAAAACACGTCAGGTTGCATTAGGGTATTTAGAATAAGAACTCTTACCAATTCTTTGAAAATCATCCACAAGGTTTCTTTAACTATTTTTATTCCTAAAATTATCCTAACAAAAATCAAATTTCTAGATTTTAACAAAGCCAAAAATAATTGACATTTAGCGGCATCAGATTTTGGTTCAAAATATTCTTTAATGATTTTATAAGAATGATAACAAATAATATGGTTAGGTAACTTACCTTCAAGTGATTTTAGACCACTTTCATCCACCTAAATGCATTTAGGAGTTCTTCGTCGCACATTGATCAATCTAGGTAGGGACGATGAATCCATATTCTAACACTCTTGACCTCCCTATTGTGGAGTTAACAATGTTGTAGTTCTTACATCTTCAATCAATGGAAGATCAATTCTGGGAGGAGAGTGGACATTCCCTTGAATATGTTTTGGAATGTTTGACTTTCCAACAAAGGTTGCACCACAAGAACTTATTCAACATAATGTTGTGCACTAGTTTCCTCTCTAATTCCATCCATTTTATAATCAATTCCAAGAAAATCCTCCATCATCTGGTCATCTAAAACAACTTGTCTTGATGATATACTAATTGGATTGGTCTCTATTGAACTCCTACGCTTTTCTTGTGGTGATGGAGGAGAAACAATAGTGCCATATATTCCACTAGAAATTGGATTTACCTCTTCTGAAAGCCTACGCTTTGACATACATAACTTTTCCTTTTCTCTTTATTCTTCTATCTTTTCAATGGTTATTTTTTACCTCAAGGACTTTCTATCTCAATTTCATCGGTTCCCCATGTTTAATGAGAAAAATTGGCTTCTAAGCACCCACCAAAAAATTGTCTTGGTATTACACAAGAAGACACAACTAACAATTCCAATTCCAAGTGGACAAATTTGTCTCTATATTACAAAAGAAGACATAAGTAACCATTCCACTTCCAATTGTACAATTTTGTCTTGGTATTACACAAGAAGACAAAACTAACAATTCCAATTCTAATTGGATAAATTTTCCTTGGTATTACTCACGAAGACACAACTAACAATTCCAAATCCAATTGGACAAATTTGTCTTGGTATTCCACAAGAAGACACAACTAACAATTTCAATTGGAAAAATATGTCTTGGTACTACACAAGAAGATACAACTAACAATTCAAATTGGACAAATTTGTCTTGCTATTACACAAGAAGACACAACTAACAACTCCAATTGGAAAAAAATTGTCTTTCTATTACACAAGAAGACACAACAAAAAAATCCAATTCCACTTGGACAAATTTTTCTTCCAATTCTTCCCATAATTGTCTTGCAATAGCACAAAATTGTCTATGAATTAAACAAAAATCCAAAAGGAACAAAAACCTATCTGTTCTTTCTATTTTTTCATGCAAATGTCGGGCTTGCTCAATTTTTTGAGATAAATGAGGTTGAGGAGTGTGTTTGGAACATAAAATTGCACAGGAGGAATGCACGTGTCTTCCTATAATGTGTGTACATTCTAGGAACGTGCAATGTTCCTACTGGGTAGATATGAATGCCCAAAATCAAGGATTTCAAGTCACAAGAGCGTGTGCATGCTCTTAATGCAATGGGTATTACATTTATTTTATACTAAATGTCTTTATGCATAAAGATGTATAGAGGTTTGGGGACATGTAGGACCTAAGAGGTTAGGATTCAAAGTGTTTTGAAGCATGGAGAAATGGTTAGAGCACCAATATGTGGGTGCAAGGGTTGTGGGTAATTTAACAAGAGGTATATGAACATTGCACTCAGGTATTGAGTGTGGAGGGGGTTAAGCGTCAAGTATAGGTCATGGCTAGGCTTAGATGGACCTAAGGGGGTCTAGGTCAAGCTCTAGGTCACTGTCTAGGACATGGTCATGGTATAGGTCTAGATCATGGTCTAGTTCTAGTTCTAGCTCTAGATCTATGTCGTGGTCTAGGTCATGGTCTAGGTATAGCTATAGGTCTATGTCATGGTCTACATCATGGTCATCGTATAGGTCTAAGTCATGATATAGTTCATGGTTATCATATAGGTCTAGGTCATGATCTAGGTCATGGTCTAGGTCTTGCCATGTCTAGGTCTTTTTATGTCTAGGTTTAGGTCTAGGTCTTGACATGTCTAGGTAAAGGCCATTTATTTCTATAAGAAATATAAGTCACACCTAGAATGTTGTAGATGTAATCCTAATACCCATCAAAAATTTCTAGGTTTGTAAAGATAATGTTTTTAGTTCAAGTGTAACGAATGGAAGAGATACTTAGTTTAAAATATCAACATAAAAGTTCCACAAAACATACTCCAACAAATAAGGGTTGAACAATCTCAGACCAATATTTAGAACATAAATGGAAATATGGAATACTGAGAATAAAGATATGAAGTATATGCACTAGGTTACATCAGGTACTTATGAGACATATACAGTAGAATTCTTATCAAGAAGCAACCTCCTAATCAATAAGAAAATGTGATTTGACAACACTTTCACTAGTAAATAAACAATAAATCATTCACTGCATTCATGAACAAGCACTAAAGAGAAATCCTTCATCACTAACAAACATCAAATAAAAACAAGAATATAGCCTATGATAGTAGAAAAGGAGTAGATCTCCAATTATCCAAGAGTCTTAAGTCTGTACATACATAGTATAGAGACTTACAGTCTGAAACAAAAGATATGAGCTCTCTCAAAAACCACTCAAACCCTTTTTGGAGTCATATAACCCATTAAATAAAAAATTACATAAAGAATCCACCTATGATTTGTTACCTAGCTATAACATAGGATTTTGTGCCTTGGAGAGGTGTGGAAATAGACAAACAAAAAGAAAATTAACAAATAGTTAGATTCTAGGAAGTTGTTGGTGATGATAAATGCAACTACATCCACCTCATGTTTGGAGATCTAGTGGAGATTTATATCAGGTAAAAGTAGCCCTTCATGTCTAACTGCTTCCCAGGGAACCATTTGAACCTCCTTTGACAGCTGACAACTCTCTCATAACTCAGATTTATCAGACTTTTATAGTTCACAGCGCATCTGCAAGCTGCATTGTGAACTTTCTTGTATATGATGTTTTTTCCTTTTCTCCCAAATGACAAACTGGGTTGGGATGATTTTTGGTCAAAAATGTAATATCATCATTATTATTCTACTGGAGAGAAATGGAAAAAAAACAGTTTACGAGTATCGATAAAACTCAAAAATGGATTTAGATGACGGTGTGTCATTTCTTGAACACCGTGAAGTATTTTGACTTGAAATTAAGTTATTTAATTCCTCTTATCTCCATGCATCTCCTTAAAACTTTCATGTAGGTGCACAGTCTAAAAGTTATGGTGAAAATACACTTTCACAATGTACTTCCACAACGAAATTGTTGCTTCAACACTTTTACAGCGTGGATTCACTGCAAAAGTTCTGTGCAAGCATGTATTCAACTATTTGATCTAATTTTTTCTATGTGACAGGTATCTAGAGGTTTTTTTCCCATGTACTTAAGACCGATGAACCACAAAACAAATAATCCCTTCTCAAAAATATTTCCTTGACATAACCAAGACCCAAACCCTAAGTACCCTATAGCCGCAAAATCATGATTTGGTCTGTTGATTTGAACCTATGTGTAATCAAAACTGGATCAAAAATTGAAGAAGCCTTTGACCATCCATAAACTATGCATATTCCAACACACTGTGTTATGTAACCTTGTGAAATCAGGGTTTGTTGCTAATCGCTTGCAATGATTAGGATTTTCTACAAATAAGGTTTATGCTAGAATAATATTGCAAAGACTAAGATGAAATTGGAGCTAGAAGACTAGATGAAATGATGACAACCTGAGGATGAATGAAGTCTCAAATAGTAATAGTTGGAAACAACTATGCAAAACAGAGAGTTCACAATGCTAACTCAATTTGCAACAAGTAATTTTTTAACTAGGGATTTCACCAAAAGAATTTGCAGTTTTAGAGATAAGGTATGAGATAAGATTTTTGAGTCGAATAATGGTACCTATATCCTAAGAGAAAGTGAGATAATCCTTGGTTTCAAATCACTGTGTAAACATGGTATTCGTAGAGAATGCTCAATTTTCAACAATGTGAAGTCTACATCAAATGATATGGCATATAATGTTTCCCCCTTGTTGCAGAAAGTCAAACCATCAATCCTTTAACTGTATAGCCCAACAAAAGCCGCTACTAGAAAGTTCGCAACATGAATTGTTTCAACATTAGACAATTTGCATTGTTAACAATTTTCAATAATGAACAATCTGCAACAAAATCTTTGCAAATGAAAATAACATGAAACAATTGAACCTCCATTTTGAGATTAACCTTTTTTATGATGATACTGAACTGAAAACAAGAATTCAGCAAGTGTCGCATTCACAAAATCATAATTATGTACGATTTACTGCATGAGGTATTTGAATTGTTGTGAACTTCTAGGAGAGTTTGCAACAAATAATATTATACGAGTGATATGACGCTTAAAAAATTAAGTGGATTTGTTAAACCTTTTATACACCCTTTTTTGGACAAAATCTTTTATGGTGACCTTCAAGTTATGCAGATATGACCAAGACCTTCCCTCTCTACAAATGATGACAATCACCATCATGACATCAATACTTTGTAGATGTACTTTGATAAGCTCACAAGTTTTAAACCAATGACTTATAAGAAAGACATAACATGTGACTGACAAGGATCAAAAGAGACATTATGAGACTAGACTAATAAAAAAATTGAAAAATGAGAGAAAACCTTGACTCATGTACATACTATGTGTTAACATATGGCTCCATAGGGGATGTAGACCTCCTTGTGAGGCTCCAAGAACATTTGCAGTTACAGTGCCTTATCCATTGGGATATGGAGTTGTTATTGTTGATCTACTGCAAACCAAAAACTAAAAACAAAAATTCTTGGAATCGAGCTTATTCCCCTAAGTTCTAATCATCTGAACTCTGCTAGATCAAGTATAATTAGATTTACAATGAAGCCATAAAATAATATGACTAATGAAAATAACCTTTTGCAGGAATCTCTTTGAGAAAATGCAATAAAATCTCCAAGAAAAGCTTACATTTACTGTTGAATGTAAGAGATATACCCATAGCTGCAACAATTGGGACCTGTGTAAGACATGAATCCATCAAGATTTCCACTGGATCTTGAAGATAATGGAACACTTTTAGCTGGTTAAGAAGACAATCATGCTCCTCTATGATGGATGATACATCAATAAAATTTCTTTGGGCTATTTGATCATAAATGATGACACGAGCCCATTGATTCTTGGATATTTCTGCCCATCAATGGGTAATAAATAGAATTTCAACTGCTGATGCAACTACTTGTTATCTTCTTCATTATCATATATTGGTTGGATGCTAATAATATTTGTATGTGCTTTAGTTAATATCTTCTCCTTATCATCAGAATATCCATCAATGATAGGTTGATCTTTGTCAACATTTGGAAAAACTATCACATTAGAGGAATGGCTTTTAGAGACATCTATTACTAGGAAAAAAGAATCTACTTCGCGGCTTCCAATTTCTTCATCATAAGAGAAGTCAACAAAATCTTCTTTCAACACTGGAAAACTAGGAAAGGAATGATATGATTTTTCCTTGATTTCTTCAACGGAAACATTTTTTCAACCTTACAATATGAGGAAATTCCTACTGTATGACAAATATTCTTTTAAAACTCCTCACAACAATTTTCAAATAGAAATCCATCTGAAAAATACCTTTTATAGTGCTCATGAAATGCTGAATGAAATTCCCTTAATGATGAAATGATAGAATGTGGTAGTAAAAAATGCCATTGACATGCATCACCATCTAATGAATGCATGAAAATTTTCATCAATATATCCTCATCATATAGATCCAGTTGATCCATGCATTAATGAAACTTAATGAGATGTTGTGCAGGATTATCCTCCTTCCTTTCTCTGAATATAGGCATAAAATCTCCCCATTCTGACATATGAGGTACTGGATGTGGGAAACCAAGAACTGCAGAAAAGTTTAGAGGTGCAAACCTCTAAGACAAAACAATAATAGATGCCTTCAAAATTATGAAATTATGGATTCGCCACTGAATTTTTCCTTCATGGAGCCGCCAGGTGAATGATGCAGTATATATTGTGTCAACATCCTTTGTTCACCATGAAAGACTGGAACTAAGCTTTGTCATTTCTCCTAGGAAAAATATTTGACTACATCCCAAACAACAATGCCATAAATGTTAGCACTAGAAATCACACCTAGATTTTTGTAGGTGTAAGCTTAATACCCATAAGAAATTTGTAGCTTTGTAAAGATAAGGTTTTTAGCTCAAGTGTAACTAATGGATGAGATGCTCAATCTAAAATTTCAACATAAAAGTTCCATAAAACATACACTAGCAAGCAAGGCTTTAACAATCTCATACCAATATTTAGAACATAAATGGAAATATGGAATACTGAGCATAACGATATGAATTATATGCACCAAGTTACATCAGGTACTTCTGAGACATACACAATAGTCTTATCAAGAAGGAACCTCCTAATCAATAAGAAAGTGTTCTTTGACAACATTTGCACTAGTAAATAAACAATAAATCATTCACTACATTCATGAACAAGTACTAAATACAAATCCTTCATCAATAGAAAACATCAAATAAAGACAAGAATATAACCTGTGATAGTAGAAAATGAGTTGATCTTCAATTATCCAAGAGTCTTAAGTCTGTACATACATAGTATGGAAACTTATAGTCTGAAACAAAATATATGAGTTCTCTCAAAATCCACTCGAACCCTTTTTGGACTCATATCACTCATTAAATAACAAATTACATCATGAATCTCTTTATGATCCATTACCTATCTCTAGCATAGGATTATGTGCATTGGAGAGGTGTGGAAATAGACAAACAAACATAAAATTAACAAACTGCTAGATTCTAGGAAGTTGTTGGTGAGGATAAATGAAACTACAACCATTCTCAAGTGTCCCTTGAAGCCATGTACATGTGTCTCTTGATGTCTCAATGCTTCCTAGGGAACCATTCGAACCTTCTTTGATAGTTGGAAGCTCTCCCATAAATCAGATTTACCAGACTATTCGAGTTCGCAGCGTATCTGGAGGATGTGCTCCGAACTTTCCTGTAGATGATATTTTACCTTTTCTCCCAAATAATGAACTGAATCTGGCTGAGTTTTGGTCAACAACTTAATATCATCACTATTCTTTTATTGGAGAAAAATGGGCAAAACCTAGTTCGCGGATCTCTAGAAAATTAAAAACTATATATGATGGTGGGTAGTTTCTCGAAAACCGTGAATTATTTTGACATGAAATTAAGTGAGTTTATTTACATTTTCTCCATGCATCCCCTGTAAAAATTTTATAGAAAACATGTGTACGACTTAAAAGTTATGGTGAAAATACACTTTCACAACATACTTTCATAGTGAAATTGTTGCTTCAACACTTTTGCAATGTGGATTCGTTGCAAAAGTTATGTGCAAGAATGTATTCAACTATTTGATCTATTTTTTCTATGTGATATGTATCTAGTGGTTTTTTTCCCATGTATTTAAGCTTAATGAACCACAAAACACATAATCATTGCTCAAAAGTATTTCCATGACATAACCAAGACCCAAACCCTAAATATCCCATGGCTGGAATATCGGGATTTGGTCTATTGATACGAAACCGTGTGTAATCAAAACTGAAGAAAAAATGGAGAAGCCATTGACCATCCATAAAACATTCAACTGCCAACAGACTACATTATGTAACCTTGTGAAATCAAGGTTTGTTGCTAATGGTTTGCAATGATTAGGCTTTGCTACAAATAGGGTTTATGCTAGAGAAATATTGCACATACTGAGATGAAACTAAAGCTAGAATCTTGGATGAAATGATGACAACCTAAGGCTGAATGAAGTCTCAAATAGTAAGAGTTCAAAACAACTATCAAAAATAGAGAGTTCGCAGCGCTAACTCAGTTTGCAGCAAGTAAGTTTTTGACTAGGGTTTTCATAAAATAATTTTTAGTTTCAAAGATAAGGTATAAAATACGATTTTTGAGTGGAATAATGGTACCTATATCCTAAGAGAAAGTGAGATATGTCTTGGTTTTATATCACTGTGTAAACATGGTATTTACAATGAATGCTTAGTTTGCAGCAATGTTCAGTGTGTAACAAATGAGATGGCACATGATGTTTCCCCCTTGCTGTAGAAATCCAAACCATAATTCCTTTAAGCATATAACCCACCATCAAAAACTACTGGAAAGTTTGCAGCATGAATTGTTTCAGGAGTAGACAGTTTGCAGCGCGAATAGTTTGCAGTGATGAATAGTCTACAACCAAAGATTTTCAAATGAAAATATCATAAAATGGTTGAAACTTCCTTTTGAACTCAACCTTTTTTATGATGATAAGGCATTGGAAACAAGAATCCACCAAGTGCCATGTTCCCAAAATTGTACTTATGTACGATTTTGTGGATGAGGTATTTGAATTGTTGCGAACTTCTAGAAGAGTTTGCATCAAATAAGATTAGACAAGTGATATTACACTTAAATGGTTAAGTGGATATTTTTAACCTTTTATACACCCCTTTTTGGAAAACATACTTGATGGTGACCTTCAAGTTATGTAGATCTGACCAATACCTTCCCTGTCTACAAATGATGACAACCACCATCATGACATCAAGACTTTGTATTTGTACTTAGATCAGCTCACAAGTTTTAAACCAATGACTTCTAAGAAATACATAAAACATGACTAACATGGACCAAAAGAGACCTTCTGACACTAGACTAATCAAAAATTTGAAAAATGAGAGAAAAACTTGACTCATGTACATCCTATGTGTTAACATATGGTAGGGGATGGAGACATCCCTGTGAGGCTCCAAGAACATTTGCATTTCCAGTGCCTTATCCATTGGGCTATGGAGTCATTATTGATGATCTACTCTAGACCAGAAACTGAAAACAAAAATGCCCGGAATTGAGCTTATTTCCCTATTCTAATAATATGAACTCTGTTAGATCAAGTGTAATTAGATTTCCAATGAAGCCATAAAATCATATAACAAATGAAAATAACTTTTTGCAGGAATATATTTGAGAAAATGAAAAAGGAATCGAATGTTTTCATCAAAATCTCCAAGAAAATCTTACACTTATTGTTGCAAGTAAGAGATATACACGAAGCTGAAACAATTGGGACTTGTGTAAGGAAGGAATCCATCCATATTTCCATTGGATCTTGGAGATCATGGCACACTTTCAACTGGTTAAGAAGACAATCATTCTCCTCTATGAAGGCTGATACATCAATAAAATTGTGGTCCTCATATGCTCCATAGTTAGTCATATGTTGTTTGATGTCTTTTGACATTCCAGGTGCAGAAATGATAGACATGAGCTCGCTAATTCTTGGATATTTCTTCTCATCAATGGGTGATAAACATAATTTCAACTATTGATGCAACTCCTCCTTATATTCTTCATTATCATATACTGGTTGGTTGCTATTAATCTTTGTATGTTCTTTAATGAAGATCTTCTTCTTATCATCAGAGTATCCATCAATGATAGGTTGATCTTTGTCAACATTTGGGACAACTATCTCATCATAGGAATGATTTTTAGAGACATTTTTTACTAGGAATCATGCATCTACTGCATCGATGCCAATTTCTTCATCATAAGAGCAGTCAACAAAATCTACTTTCAACATTGAAAACTAGGAGAGGAATGATATGACTTTTCCTTGATTTCTTCAACATAAACATCAATTCGAACCTTACAATCTAAGGAAATACCTATTGTATGTTGAATACTCCTTTCAAACTACTCACAACAATTCTCAAATAGAAATCCAGCAGAAAAAAACTTTTTTTACTGCTCATGAAATGTTGAATGAAATTCCCTTAATAATGAAATGCTAGAATGAGGTAGTGAGAAATACCATTGACATGCATCACCATCTAATGAATGCATGAACATTTTCATCAATACATCCTCATGGTATAGATCCAATTGATCCATGCATTGATGAAACTCAATGAGATGTTGTGTAGGATTATCCTCCTTCCTTACTTTGAATATAGGTAGAAAATCTCCATATTTTGATATATGAGGTACTAGATGTAGGAAACCAGGAATTGCGGAAAAGTTAAAAGGTGAAAACGTCCAATCCAAAACAACAGAAAATGCCTTCGACATTCTGAAATTATGGAGTCACCACTGGATTTTTCCTTCAAGGAACCTCCAGGTGAATGATGCAATCTATACTTTTTCAACCTCCTTTGTCCACCATCAAAGACTGGATCTAATTTTTTTCATTTCTCCCAGGGAAAATATTCAACTACATCCCTCTCAATGGTGCCATAAATCTTAGCACTAGAAGTCACACCTAGATTTTTATAAGTGTAAGCCTAATACCCCTCAAAAATTTGTAGGTTTGTAAATATAAGGTTTTTAGTTCAAGTGTAGTGAATGGATGAGATAATCAATCTAAAATATCAACATAAAAGTTCCACAAAACATACGCCAACAAGCAAGGCTTCAACAATCTCATACCAATATTTATAACATAAATGGAAAGATGGAATACTGAGTAGAAAGATATGAAGTATATGCACCAAGATACATCAGGTACTTCTGATACATATACAATAGAATTATTATCAAGAATGAACCTCCTATTCAATAAGAAAGTGTTCTTTGACAACACGTGTACCAGTAAATAAATAGTAAATCATTCACTACATTCATGAAAAAGTACTTAAGACAAATCCTTAATCAATAAAACACATCAAATCAAGACAATACTATAGCTCGTGATAGTAGAAAAGGAGTTGATCTTCAATTATCCAATAGTCTTAAGTCTATACATATATAGTATGGAAACTTACAGTCTGAAACAAAAGATATGAGTTCTCTAAGAAACCACTCAAACCCTTTTTGGAGTCATATCACCCATTAAATAGGAAACTACATCAAGAATCTCTCTATGATTCGTTACAAAGCTCTAGCATAGGATTTGTGCCTTGGAGAGGTGTCTCAATAAACAAGCAAACAAAAAATTATCAAACTGCTATATTCTAGGAAGTCGTTGGTGATGATAAATGCAACTACAACCAGCTCATGTGTGGAGATCTAGTGGAGCTGGATATCATGTACAAGTGTCCCTTGATGTCCAATTTATTCCTAGGGAACCATTCTAACCTCCTTTGACATTTGGAAACTCTCCCATCGCTCAGATTTATCAGGTTGTTAGATTTTGTAGTGCATTTGTAGGATGCGGTGCAAACTTTCCTATAGATGATGTTTTTGCTTTTTCTCCCAAATGAAGAATTGGGTCGGGATGATTTTCGGTAAGAAACTTAATATCATCATTTTTATTCTACCAAAGAAACATGGGTAAAACCCCGTTCATGGATCTCGAGAAAATTCAAAACTGGAAGTAATGTACTGCAAAATTTACATAATTGTTTTTTTTTAATTAGGACACATCGAGTTGCTCTTTTGTCTCAAAAAATTTCAAACATTTATTAGCCATAATATATAGTAGTCCTATTGCCTTTTACTTTTCATATCATATTTTCTTTAACATATGCTCGCCTCTTCTTGTTGCATAACTGAGCTATACGTGAGTATAACTATATAACTAAAGATATTTTGTTTTCATCAAAACTTAATACTATCCACCATCTTCGTTTTAGGTTCACATCCCGCTTATATGACATGGAGGTGTAACCACCTATAACTAATATCATGTTTTTGTGATGGCCATATATGTAAAGGCCTTACAACTCCCATTCCTATATACCACTATAGAGTCTACTAAGGAGAGGTTAAACACTAATTAAAAAAAACCTTTAAACCAGATATCATTCTAGGCATGTATTGGTCACTGTTTCACATAATTGAACTTCGTAAAGATAACAATGCATGTAGAGGCTAAACTCAGAAAGGCTATAGTTACGTTTGATGCCAATAAACATTTCCTCAATAATTAACAAAAATTATGCAATCTACCTCGACAGGGTTAGCGCATTGACAATTTGGTTCAACATGTAACCAGAATAGAAAGGGAGAAGTTACACCCTAAATAGGTTGCCCAACATACTTCACCATTATTATTCTGGGAAAAACGACAGAGATCAATGCTATCTCACCTTAATGGCTTGTCTACCAAATTTAAGATGTCCTGGGATAAGTCCATTCAGTTCAGTACTTGGCTTATGTGCCCCTATGCATTATTGACAACTTACCATATTCACATGGCCCAGTTACATTTATCACCCATCCCCATTACTCCATGCGAAGGGTTATTCCATCGTTATCATTTTCATTTCCACCTTGGCTCTATGAAGAGAGTGTGAGTCATTACAGACCATTTCCCTTTCGGTATTCACCTTGGCATCGTGGTCATGATTTCCTGGTTGGATGAAAGGGAACTTGGAAAGATCCTCTAGACAACAAACCTAGGTGAGGTAAGTCGACCTTTGACTATTATATCATTTTTTTGCATCCGAGTTTTTCTATATCGTTAGGAAGAGTCCTAGGTAGTCCAGTTCCTTGGTAGTATTCTTGGTCTTATTTTCAAGGTTTACTGTATTGGTGTGGTATCGACGTTTTCCCTAGAAACACTTAGGTTTTCCACAGCTTACCCTTTCTCTGTACTAGTTTTTTTTTTATACCAAGCCATTCCCTCCCATGGAAGGAACTTATCACTATGTCTTTTATAATTATCTCTTCAGAGAAGATGCTATTTTGAATTGAACTCTTGTTACTAGGCCTAGATTCATTCATTGTCTAGTCTCTTGGTTGGCGGAATTTCTATGTCTGGGTCTTCCTTGTTAAGTGAACATCAGGCCTTTTAGCCATATAGAAGACTGTTACCTCACATGGCTCTCTCAACTTCAAGTTTCCTCCCTTCACTGTGATCGGGTTTTCCTTATCTCTGGAAATATCAAAGAGGGGCTTTGAGCTACTGAAGGTTAACAATCGGCTTAACCCTAAACCAACAGTTTGGTATCCTATGTCGTATACTAGGAACAATCGGGATTCATTCTTTGGTACCCATTTTCTTACAATTCTGAATGTATTACCAAGGTCATACATGTCTGGTGTTCTTTTTATTTTCGGCACAATGTTGATCTTGTATTCTTTGTCTTTAATTAACTAATTCACAAATGTTATTAGACCGATTATTAGTGACATTTTTTTGGCCTAAGACGTACAAATATTTATGCTTATATTTATAATTTAACATTGGTTTTATATTTTCCATGCGACTTATGTATCTCTTTATGATATTCATATGTGTATTCTTCTGAAATGTTTCTTTGGATTATTTACTGGTACCCATCACTAATGATGGGCCCCTTTGATTTGCGAGGGTACCCATCAAGAAGTCTTGGGCTGCTCTTTCCCCTTTCGGTCAGGAAGGTACATGGCTTGGCACAACAAAGAAGGGTATTGAATCACTCCATTAAAGTTAAGAATTACTTTGACCATTCTTTCCTATTATTTTTCATTTCCCAACTTTGCTCATATTATCTCTGTTGAATAAATTATAATGGTTTTACCATACTTTGTGTAGGGTTTTAGTCACACAATAGCATGGGAGGCAACCTTTGTCATCCCATTAAGAGGTATTCGGGTTCCATCTTATCCTTTCCAAGAAGTCTTAAGCGACTTAGGGTAGAAGATTCGATAAAATAATTAACTCCGTGGTAGAGATTACTCGTCAGTTTCTACCTCTGTTACTTGTCTGCAAAATCAATGAAAGAGTCGGCTTTAAAATTGTATGATTGGCCAAAAGGATTTAGTTGGATTCTTACTACATTCTGTTTCGAACATTAATGGAAAGGAAATATGATTTGATTTCTCTTGTCAAGCTGAAATCTGTTCTTCGACATTTTGGAGTTAAATGATATTGTGAATAATGCATTATTAATTTTCTTTCCCATTCCTGTAGCTTTACTTCCAACCTTTATCATCGTAAATATTGAGTAGAATAAAAGGGTACTGGAAGTGTAAATTATCATATTTACTATTGGTCAAGCATTAGGTATTGAGGCGGATTACGAGTCTGTCGATGTAGTGTCTGGAATGTTTTCTTTATATATATATATATATATATATATATATATATATATATATAGACATCCATTGAATTATACCCGATTGGAGTGCGTATAACTGTTAATTTTGTTTCCATATTAATTACCTAATGTAGGCATTGGTCTTTGTAATTGTATACATCCATTTCTCTGTCATCTACTGCAATATTTGCCGAGTGGAAAATGCTTATATATATTCATAACTGCATCCAAATAGTTGCTTAATAATTCATGAATCCCTTCTTATGGACAAATTCCTAATTTCAACAATCATCCACGAGGTAGTTCAACATGTTCCCCCACTCATGGAGTCATGGTCAGTGATTTTAACATGGCTATTCCATTTGTCCTCCTATGATAATTACAAAATATTTATGTTTTCATACAAGTGTCCTTAGTCAAATAGTTAGTTGGGTCAAATAAGATCTACGCTTAATGGTCATAATAATGAATTACAATTTACCAAATTCAAAATTAGAACATAAATGGCAAAATTTCCAAATTCAGATTTACCAAAGTCCTCCTGCAATAATTACAAAATATTATGTTTTCATACAAGTGTCATAGTCAAATAGTTAGTTGGGTCAAATAAGATCTCTGCCCAATAGTCATAATCATTAATTACAATTTACCAAATTCAAAATTCGAAATTTCCATAAATGGCAAAAAATTTCCAAATTCGAATTTACCAAAAATGGAATAATTTTCCTAACAAATTTCAAATTCAAAAATCATTTATTTTTGGGCATGTTACATCCTTTCCCCCTTCAATAAAACACTGTCCTCAGTGTTCATTCCTTTCCTGGAACATGATTGGATGATATTTCTGCAAATAACCCTCCAACTCCCAAGTGGCCTCCTCAGGGCTAAAGTGCTTTGATTGCACCTTTACCTGAGCAACGAATCTGTTCCGAAATGCTATTTCTCTCCAGTCCATAATGCACAAGGGTTTTTCCTGGAACTCACTTTCTGGTTCCACCTGCACCAAGTTCCAATCGATCATGTGAGTAGGGTCATGAACATACTTCTTCAACAAAGAAAAATGAAATACATTATGAATTTTTAGATTAGTTGGAAGTGCAAGTTGGTATGCTACAGGTCCAATTCGAGCTAGCATCTCGAAGGGCCCAAAAAACTTGGGCACCAACATGGAACAATTCCCTAGCTTTAGTGAACTATGTCAGGCTTTGACTTTAAAGTAAACATGATATCCCGCTTGAAACTCCAAGTGTCATCTTTTCTGGTCCGCATAACTTTTTTTTCTGTCATGTGCCTCCTTTAAGTTTTGTTGTACCTTTATCACTGTACTTTCCATTTCTTTGAGCATCTCTGGTCCAACCATGATTCTGTCAACCGGGTTGCCCTAACTAATTGTTGTCATACACTTTATGTCGTACAGTACCTCGAAGGGGCTCAATTTAGCTGAAGGTTGGTACCCATTGTTATATGCAAATTCTACCAAGTGTAGGTAGTCTTCCCACTTGCTTTGTTTTTTTCTTGCGTACATGCAGAGCATATCCTCTATGATTTGGTTTGTTTGTTCAGTCTGTCCATCCATTTATGGATGATAACTTGTGCTGAAATTCAAATTTGTATTTAGCCCTGCAAACAATTATTTCCAAAAGGCAGATGTGAATTTTACGTCTCTATCCAAAATCACCATTTTAGGAATACCATACAGTCTAAAAATTTCTTTCATAAATATTTCAGTGATGCTTATAGCTTTAAAAGTAGACTTTACAAGAATAAAGTGTGCAGACTTACTGAGTTTATTGATTACAACCATAATAGAGTCATTTTGTTTCTGAGTTTTAGGAAAACCTATAATAAAGTCCAACGATATGGTCTCCCATTTCCATTCTGGTACTGGTAATGGTTCTAATAGGCCAGTTGGATGCTGGTGTTCAGCCTTTCCCTGATGACAATCTTGGCACCTATCCAAGTATTTTGTTGTTTCTCCCTTCATATTAGGCAAATAAAATAGTTTGCAAAGTGTTGTTATCATTTTATGGTATCCTAGATGACCAGAATACAGTTTCTTATATACTTCATCCAAAACTGTTATCTTTAACTATGTTGAATCTAGTATGTAAAGGCTATTTTTAAATCATAATAGTCCATCTTTATCGATACTCAGATCTGGTTTGTCTAAGTTTGTTGTAGTGTTTTGTAATTCTACCACTATCTTAGTGTAATTTTCATCGTTAATACCTGTTGTCCTTATTCTTTGTCCCACATCACTTTATGCCCTACTGACATTTATTTCAAATAACCCATGGACTCTTCTGCTTAAAGCATCTGCTACCTTATTTTCCTTACCCTTGATATGTATTACCTCAAAATCGAATTCGCTCAAGAATTCTAGCCACCTTGTTTTCCTTGCATTAAGATCTAGTTGGCTAAACAAATATTTCACACCGCTATTATCTTTTAATAATAGAAACTTTCTGCCCATTATGTAGTGTCGCCACATTTTTAAGGTGTGTATTACTACTGCCAATTCTAAATCGTGTGTGACATAGTTTCTCTCATGCTCCTTTATCTTCTGGGACTCATAACAAATAATGTGTCCTTCTTGACTTATGACACCACCTAGTCCTTGTTTACTTTCATCAGCACAGACAGTAAAGTCTTTATCTGGGTCTTCTACCTTTAAGATTGGTGTGGTTGTTAACAATTCCTTTAACTTATTAAAATTATCTTGACACTTCTGTGACCAGTTAAAATTGGTCCCTTTCTTTTGTAATAATGTAATAGGATAAGGAATTTTGGAAAACCCCTCTATAAATATGCGATAATATCTGGTGATTCCCATGAATGACTGGATATCCACTACATCCTTTGATACCGACCATTCCATAATGGCCCTTATTTTCTCAGGATCGACGACAATACCATCTACAAATATTACATGTCCTAGGTATTGTATCTTCTTCTTATAAAAATCACACTTATCAAATTTAGAATACAGTTTGTGCTTCCTTAAAGTTTGCAGAACTATTCTTAAGAGTTCTTCGTGTTCTTCCTCTATTTTAGAATAGACCATAATATCATCGATAAATACCAGTACGAACTTGTCCAAGAACTAACTAAAAATACTATTCATTAGACACATAAACATGGTTGGTGCATTAGTCATTCCTAAAGGTATGACTACAAATTCATATTGTCCATATCTTGTTCAAAAAGTTGTTTTTCTTATGTCCTAATCTTTTATCCTAACTTGGTGGTAATCGGATCGTAAATCCAACTTCGAAAATATATTAGCCCCACCTACTTGATCGAATAGATCATTTATCCTAGGTAAGGGGTACTTGTTCTTAATAGTCATTTTGTTCAATTATCTATAATCAATACATAGTCTTAGAGTACCATCTTTCTTTTTCACAAAGAGGATTGGTGCTCCCCATGGTGAAACACTCGGTCTGATATACTCTTTGTCCAATAATTCCTGTAGTTGTATTTTTAATTCTGTCAATTCTGGTAAACTCATTCGGTAAGGTGCTTTAGAGATAGGGGTTGATCCAGGTAGCAGGTCTATAGAAAAGTCTATTTCCCTTCTAGGAGGTAATTCAGGTATTTCATCAAAAAACACGTGTCTGAATTCACGTAAAACATCAAAGTCTTCCAAGTTGGGTTTATCTTCATTTTTTAACAGATTCGTTATTTGGATGGCGTAAATTTGAAAACCCTTTCTCATGAATTTCTTGAATTGCATTGTTGTGACTTGTCTAACTGATATTGGTTTTGGTATACCTTGGGTTGTTCTAGTAGTGTCATAATCGTCTTTATACTTAAGTGTCTTTGCATAACAGTCTAGTACTTCTTTTTTCTTTTCCAACCAATCCATTCTGATAATCACATCATAAGATCTTAGTGGTAGAATGTTCATATTTGTTCTTATGTTTTGACCATCTAAACTGAACTCAAAATTAGAAATAAAGTCAACCAATTTCCTTTTAGCTCCTTTTGCTAGTTGTACCATCCATGATTTTGCGTGTTTCATTTTATTAAGTTTATTTGACTCTACCACACTAGGAGTGATATAACTTAACATAGCTCTAGGATCAATTAAAATAGAAATTTGAGTGTTATTGATTTTACCTTCGGTTTCCACCATAGAGGACTGGTGTTCAGCTTGTCGGCCATCCACGGTTACATTTATTTGATGTAAGCTTCTGCCCACATCACCCACCGTCGAGGATTCCTACAAATTATGAACAACAATTCTGTTTGCTGAATTGAAACATGGACAGTTCCTCCTTAGATGAGGTTCTCTGCATTCTCAGCACTTTAATGGTTCGTTGGGGATATCCCCAAACTTCTTCATTCCTAGGTTCATTGGTTTACCACTGCCTTGCATATCTGTATTATTGGAGTGAAAGTATTTTCTCGGAAATCTTTTTACTTCATTCCTATAAAAAGTTGGTTGGTATCCCTTCTTCCACTGGTTCATACAGTCTTGCTTCTTATCCTTCCAATCTTTGGGAAACTCTGTCCACTATTTGTATTGGTCATAGCACATTCATGCCTTCCTAAATACTTCACTCAAGGACTTGGGGTTGTCAAACTCAATTCTGTCCCTATAACACTGTGGTAAACAACTTAGGAACCGCTGGATTTTTACCTTGTCCTCCCGGATATAAGGTACAAACCTTAGTAGTTCCAGGAATTTGTTTATAAGATCCCCCATCATCATCTGTCCAATTCGTAACTCATAAAATTCTTTGGTTTTCCTTTCATAATAGATTTTAGAAAGTTATTGTTTCTTGAAATACTTTCTTAAAGTTAGACCACTCCATTTGTTTCTCCTTTAGGCCCTTGGCCAATTTCAGATCTTGCCACCAAATGATGGCTTTTCCTTTCAGATTTTACATGGCCATTCTGACCTTCATATTGCTAGAATAGTTATATATATGGAAGTATTTTTTTATGTCTAATAACCATGCTTCAACTTCTTCCCCTGTTCTGGATTCCCCATCAAATGTAGTTGGTTTAATTTTCTTAAATTCTCCTTCAAGGTGGTCTACCTATTTTCTTTTTCTATCTATTTTTGTTTTATCCTCAGTTGAAGGTGTACCTTCAGATGAGTTGTCCCCTTTTTTTGCTTCAGGACCAGAATTATTAGAGGCCCTTTTACTGAATTCTTCTTCCTGGTTATCATCCTTTGGGATTTTCTTTGTCACTATACTGCACAAGAGGACTTCATTTATTTCTTGTTGCTCATGTTGTGCTTTCTTTAGTTTCTCATTGTCGGCTTTGAAAACCTGCAACTCAACAATGAGAATCCTCATCGTTTCCAGAACTTCAGTAAGTGAGATTCTGTCACTATTCTGTCTTAGGTCTTTAGGACGTCTTTGTTCAGGATTCCCATCAAGTCTGATTTTGGCGTCATCCTGGGCTGCCATGATTAACATGAAATAGAAAAGGGTTTTCTGTTTGTAACAATAAAAGTTTATTAGTTTTACATAAACAAAAATATGTACTAGGTAAATAATGTGGCCATGTTCAAGGTCCAAGTGTTGTAACCTTTGCTCTAATACCATATGTAATGTACCCCAAAATTTACATAAAAGAAAAAAATTAATTAACATACTTCGAGTTGCTCTTTTGTCTCAAAAAATTTCAGATATTCATTAGCGATGCTATACAACAGTCCTATTGCCTTATACTTTTCCTATCATATTTTCTTTAACGTATGCTCACCTCTTCTTGTTGCAGAATTGAGCTATACATGAGTATAAGTATATAACTAAAGATATTTTGTTTTCATCGAAACTTAATACTATCCACCATCTTCATTTTAGGTTCACATCCCGCTTATATGATATGGAGGTGTAACCACCTAGAACTACTATCATGTTCGTGTGATGGCCATATATGTAAAGGCCTTACAACTCCCATTCCTATATACCACTATAGAGTCTACTAAGGAGAGGTTAAACATTAATTAAAAAATACCTTTAAACCAGATATTGTTCTAGGAATGTATTGGTAATTGTTTCGCATAATTGAACTTCGTAAAGATAACAATGCGCATAGAGGCTAAACTCAGAAAGGTTATAGTTACGTTTGATGTCGCTATACATTTCCTCAATAATTAACAAAATTTATGCTATCTACTTCGACAGGGTTAGCACATTGACAATTAGGTTAAACATGTAACCAGAATAGCAAGGGAAAATTTGTACCGTAAATAGGCCGCCCAACGTACTTCACCATTAATATTCTGAGAAAAATGACAGAGATCGATGCTATCTCACCTTAATGGCTTGTCTATGACATTTAAGATGTCCTGGGATAAGTCCATTCGATTTAGTACTCGGATTATGTTCCCCTATGCATTGTCGACAACTTACCATATTCACATGGCCCAGGTACGGTTATCACCCATCCCCATTACTCCATGCGAAGGGTTATTCCAATGTTATCATTTTCATTTCCGCCTTGTCTCTATGAAGAGAGTGTGAGTTTTTATAGACCATTTATCATTTGGTATTCACCTTGGCATCGTGGTCCTAAGTTCATGGTTTGGTCTTTGTTATGGATGAAAGGGAACTTGGAAATATCCTCCAAATGACAACCCTAGGTGTGGTAAGTCGACCTTCAACTATTACTGTTAGAAAAACAGGACCGCAGAGCAATAAAATAAAACAAATGCAGAAACAAAACACAGAAGACACACAATACAAGAGAGACACAGATTTACGTGGTTCACCCAGTGTGGGCTATGTACACCAAATAAATTGCCAGGTCCTTCCTTTATTATTATCCAGCAAATGAAGGGATACAACCTACAACAA
>SNQJ01S0035277.1:8640-20186 GCA_010110895.2 Picea sitchensis
GTAGTTGGTCTAGTGGACTTTAGGTTTTTGTGGTCGTTTCACATTCTTAGTATTTTGTTAGGGTTTGGCCTTTTGTTGTGGTGAACACAATTGTTTCTCTTTGGAATTTGGATTATTTGTTGATTTATTGTGGAAGTAGTGAGAATCATTGTTGTGTGTCTAGTTTGCACTAAAGTGGTATTTATTCTTGCACAATTTCATAGGTTTTGCATTATTTTGTAGAATCTTTTAGTTTTTTTATAGAACCGTTGTGATCTTTTCTATTGGATTGTAGTGAACATCTAAAATACTAAGAAAGTGTTGTTCTTCTTATTCAAAATATGCTTCTCATAAACTAGTTTGAGAAATCGCATGCCATCTTTACTAATTTTTATGAAAACTTGGAAAATATTTTTGTTTAGTTTGAGAACATTCATTGGTTTGGGGTAATTCTATTTGCAATGAAGCACACAAAATTTATTGAATATTAGACTACTTATGAAAACATTGTTGTCATTTGATTTTTATGGTCATAAAATTCCTAATGTTTTTAAAAGGCTTGTGCAAGAATTGTTTTTAATGCCTTGTTATTTTTTATTAAAATTTATATTCGCCTTAGTGATGGAATCCAATGTAATGTCTTCACTAATTTATTTATTTTTACTTAGTTTAACATGTAGATATTACGTCAAACAGTTTTCATACAAATAATTACATTTACAGTTCATAGGTATTTCTACACTCTACTTGAGATTTACAATGTAACACCAATATATGGAAAATCAAAGATATTTATTGCAACATTTATTTGTAATAGCTAAGGTACCATGAAAATATAAGCAAATAGTAAAACACAATAAAGAAGAAATGTGATATATAATTTATGTAGGCTGCAACTTCAAATTTCAGGGATAAATGTTGTTGTAGATGATTAAATTATTGTTTGCTATGAAGTATGGCGGTTAGGGAAGGCTTCATGTGATGGTGTGGTTTGTCCTTTTGTGTGGATGTTTTCAACAATGGGTCATATTATATTATTGTAGGGTTCTATTATAATTGTTAGCTACAGCTTGCAAGCATTAAAACTTTGATAACTCAATGTAACTTTTTAAAATCTTAAACTTTGTAAAAGGTTGAGTTTGGCATTTTGTGTTGGTTTTGTTGTCGATGATGTTTGGTGTTGGATTGGTATTGAGTTGGTATTGGTTGCTAGTGTCTCTGCTAGGGTAGCATTGTAGTGTCCGGTGGGGGATGGCGTTTTGTGTTGGCTTCCTGTTTTTGGTCTTTTGGTGCAATTTGACGATTCAACCTTTTGGTTCTTTCTCTGTATTTTGTTGGTAGTGGTTTTGATTGTATTATTTCTATTGATCTTGTTGGTAGTGATTTGGTAGGGATTTGTGGGTGTGTTGCTATGTGTTTTGGTGTAGTTTTAACTTTAAGCATTGAACAGTGGTGTATCATTGTTTATGCAAGAGTCAATATTATTCAACTGCTAAGGTTTGATTCTGTTGTTGTCATTTATTTGGTGGAGATTGGCATTTACCGAAGGGTGGGTGTTTTTTGTGTTATGGTGTAGATTGGCTATTCCACTTTGGTTGTGGATGTTGTTGGAAAGTGTTGCGCTTCTTATTCAAAATATTCTTCTAATAAACTAGTTTGAGGAATCGCATGACATCTTAACTAATTTTTATGAAAACTTGGAAATTATTTTTGTTTAGTTTGAGAACATGCACTGGTTTGGGGTAATTCTATTTGCAATGAAGCACACAAAATTTGTTGAATATTAGACTACTTATGAAAACATTTTTGTCATTTGATTTTTATGGTCATAAAATTCCTAATGTTGTTAAAAGGCTTGTGCAAGAATTGTTTTTAATGCCTGGTTATTTTTTTATTAAAATTTATATTGGCCTTAGTGATGGAATCCAATGTAATGTCTTCACTAATTTATTTATTTTTACTTGGTTTAACATGTAGATATTACGTCAAACAGTTTGCACACAAATAATTTCATTAATAGTTCATAGGTATTTCTACACTCTACTTGAGATTTACAATGTAACACCAATATATGGAAACTCAAAGATATTTATTGCAACATTTATTTATAATAGCCAAGGTACCATGAAAATACAAGCAAATAGTACAACACAATAAACAAGAAACGTGATATATAATTTATGTAGGCTGCAACTTCAAATTTCATGGATAAATGTTTTTGTAGATGACAAAAAATACGCCCAACATTGCAGCAACTAACACCCACCAGAATATGCCTCCGTTGCACACAAAATCGACCTCAATAATGGAGAAATCTACCCTAAAACAAGGTATTTATTCCCCAACAAAGGTATAACTCGCCAAACAAGTGAAATGGTGGCCCCAACAACTCTAAATTGTTCGCTTGGAGAGTAAAATCAACCCCAAAAATCTCAAAACCAAACCAAAAAGTAAACTCGACCCTCTTTCACCAGGAAACTCAACCCATAGATCAATAACACTACCTCAACAAATATACTCATGCAACTGCAAGCAAATGTTCCCAACTATAAGTAAATATGACCAAGATGAGGGAAAAATCATCCCAACAAGGAGTAACTCAACCCCACACTAAGAAATTCAGCCACCAACTAGTAGACCACATCCTCAAACACAATAAATGGAGTTGCACACTCAGCTTGTCCTTTTCAAGAAAAAATTACCTCTACAAAATTAAACCCTACTACCAAATGGTGAATATCTCGACCACAATGAGGTGTTGTGAAAATATTTGACTGATATTCTTTCTATGACCACCAATCTTGGAGGGTCTCGCCACCTAAACCATTCTCTCTCTCTAGGGTTTTTCGACCCAAGAGCCAAAGCCACAAGAGCTCCTTCAATTTCGTTTTTTGAAAATAAAAATGCATAATGAGAGGGGGCACCCTCATTCCTCTTTTATTTCCTCTTTGACACTTTTACAACCCTTTTACCCTTTTAATAAAGTAAAATGACTTTGTAATCCCAAGTCACTTAAAAGCACATTTTTAATTAATTACTCAATGTCACTTTTAAAAATGTTACTTGTTCCACTGCCATGACATTAAATAATTAATTAATATCGTTTTCCCACTTACTATAGCCTATAGTAATCACTTAGGATATTGCTTCAATATACCGGAGAGATGATTTGGAAAGGGACATTCAGTCCTTCCTTTCCGAGACTATTTGTAGGGATGTAATCTCAAAAATACCAAGTCTCCCACCTCAAATGTTCCCTCGAACCTGTTCCTGTTTTCATAGATATTCTACTGACTCTGTGCCCTCTATAAATTGTCCTAGAGAGTCTTGAAGATATATTGACTCTCCTAAATCCATTCATTTCCTTCGGGAGCCTTACTATCCCCACACACCAAATCAAGTAATGAAGGAACATCATAGCCATATAATGCTCGGAATGAGTTCGTACTGATGCACATATGATAAGTGGTATTATAAAAATGTTACCCCAATTGCAACCAGTTAACCCATGCCTTATGTTCCCGAGACAAATAGTTATGTTAATACCCCTCGAGCCATTTGTTCACAATCTCTATTTGACCATCTGTTTGAGGGTGGTAACTAATGTTAGGATTCAACTCTGTGCCATCCAACCTAAAAAAATCCTGTCAAAATGCATTGAGGAATCTTTTGTCTCTATCATTGACAATGTACTTCGACAACCCATGGAGTCTGAATACCTCCTGAAGAACAACTATGTTGCATGTGTTGCCTTCTATTATGAGGATATGGCTAAGAAATATGTGAACTTTGTCAATCAATCGACCACCACATATATGCAACCTTTGTTCAATACCTTTGGTAGACCTCTGATGAAGCCCATGTATACACTTTCCCACTTTTTCTCTGGGATGGGTAAAGTTTGTAATAACCCCATCTGATGAGTCTTCTCATACTTGTTCTTCTCTAGGTCATACACTCCCTCGCATGCCTCAATACATCATCTTTAAGGCCCTTCCAAGTATGAACCTCTCTTTGATCTTCCTGTAATTTTTAAAGTACCTAGGATGGCCTATCGGAGGTGCATCATGCATAGCCTTTAGAACCTTCTCCTTCAATGTCGACTTATGGACTAAGTATATGTGGTCCTTGTAGTAGATGATTACATCCACCACTTTGTACATGTTGTCTTGTAATTTGTTATCCATCATCTCCCAAATGAATTTATTCTTGGAATACTCTACCAAGAGAGTGGACTTCCAATCTGCAGGAAATGCATTTTTCTGGTGAACATATCTCAAGTTTCCCCAATGAGATGATCACAGAAAATGTGACTTATTTGCAGGTTATAAAAGTGATATTATTTTTCTCAATACTCAAAAACACCTGGTGAATAATTAATAATTTTACTTGAATAAGGAATAACATAAATAATAAAGTAGATACAAAGAAAAGGTTGATAACAAAGTTCACCCTCCAGAGTCGTCTACCGTCCTCTTCGATAGTGACCACTTTGTTAATGATGTTGAAATTATCAAATTACATTAAAAGATCCCAACCTGCATACAATGTTGTCTCCAAATCTGATACAAGAGTTTGGATCAAGGCAAAATCACTTACTCCCAAAACTAGGCTTCCATAACTAGGCTTAAAACCCACTTCTCCAATATATTTTATCGAGGCAATATCTCTTCATTTACAAAAGTACTAGGGCATTTATTTAAAATATGAACCATGCACTCTCAAAGGCTAATGGAAGAAATGCCTTTGGTTTTATACCAAGGGTCAATGGTTAAGTGTATATTCCATCCAATTTAAAGAGAATATGTATATATGGTATATAGCCATATATTATATATAATAACATATAATATATATGGTTTAACAAAATAAGATATTATGATAACCATATAATATATATGGTCGAGAAAATAAGAATCAAAGTTTGGTGCCATAGTTTATTTATGGGTTGTTAAATGCTAGGGGTCAAACCTGTTGCCTAACTATTTGAAACTTAATATTGGAACCATAATATAAGAATATCACTTTTTACCCATATTAATGAGCCTCGTCGTGTAGTGGTTGCATGTGATATGATTTGATGCGATCGATCAAGAATTTGGTTAACTATTTTTTTCACTATGTATGATATGGGTGAAGATCATAGGGTGAACCCCAGAGATCTTGCCCACTTGGTTTATTTTTAATACGATTATCAACTTAAATAGCTTATAGTTGGATTACATAACAATATCCAACCAACTGTAAGAATTTGTATTAGTGCCAAGGAGGTCGGATGTTTGAATCTTCTCGCGAGCCGTATGGAACAAATTTTATCCATAGAAAATTTGGTGGCTAATTTTGGACTACAACATGGCACCATTTGATTAGTTGATGTGTCACTTTTTGATTGGGCCACGTCACACATCCAACACCCAATAACGTGCTCTGTCATCATACATTCAACGTTAAGTAACATAGCATGTATACTTCTCAATCAACGTTATCTTATCTCTAGTGCCATGTCCTCACTTTCCATGTCATCTGCAATGTCATCTGTCAAATCATGGCACTATCAGGTGTCATGTATTAGTGGTATGATGAATGTTTATTCAATTCAGCCAATGGGACTGAGATATTGATTTTGGAAATTTCATTCTCAAAATTGAATTATGAAACTGATTCATCAAGAACCTTTACCTATTTTTATGTTTTTTAAGGTTCATCCACTTCTTTGGTCTTGAAATTATTTTTTAATTCTTTGACTTTATCCATAGGAAGACTTGGATTGAGATTCTTAGGTTGTGGTTGTTTTCCTATAACAACTTCTGTCTAGGCAGCGAGACATACTTCCTGTGCATTTGATCCCGTCTTTGCATCAACAAACATTTTGTCTTGAGAGTCTTCATACTCGATACAGGTTAGGTGCATCATATTATTTTCCTCCTACGACATGTTTATGTCCTCTATATTTTAAATGCATAATACACATTTTGCATGTGGCGAGCCCTAAAGCTCTTGTTTAGGGCCTCGAAGTAATGAGGAAGTGGGGACTCAAAGCTAGGGAAAAAAGCTGTCGAGGCTGGCTATTCAAAATGGGGTGAGTATGAATGGGTGGGGAGGCGACATCCATCACATTCACTACATGAATAGAAGAATTAGAAGCTCTCAAATTAAGGTTACCCGGAGGCAAAGATAATTGACATTCCCTCATATTTCTCTAGGTCACGAGATTTTCAAGGTCTAAGTATACTAGAGTTTGCTCATGATATGAATTGATTCTAGTATATCTTCTATTTTATTCCAGATATTCTTCTTGTGGAGTAAGAAGGTGAAATAACTTAACAGTTAGGTGTCTGAAACTTGTTCACCTATGAGTACCATACTTGCAATGTCATATCCTCAGGGAAAAAATACTTTCAAATTATGTTCCCCAACAACGACACCAATTTGGATGTTATCCCTTGAGATGTTCCACGATGTAAATGGAACTATGCTAAGACACCCCGAGGAATAATACCCATAATGAATTTTAAAAACATGTTGATTTACAACAAAGATTGTCCTACGAAATTTTTTAGGGAGGTTCTCTCTCTCTCTCTCTCTCTCTCTCTCTCCTATAGAACTCTATTGTGGGTGAAACAATACTAGAACCAATACCAAAAAATTCAACGTGAAGATTCATATGTCCACTAGTGCTTTATACAATTTGATTTAAGTTTGAGAAAGTGGTGAATTTGTAAGAAATACAAGATAGATGCATGAGAGAGATTTAAAGTGAATCTCACAACCTATGGATAGAATAATGTGATGAGCATTTAAGAATTCAACAATTTTGACAAATATATTACATCACTAAAATAAGCATCAAACATTGAACATTTTCATATACTTAAATCCATGCAGGTACCCTTTGCACATCGTTAAACACATGAAAAAATGACATGAAGTGATCATACATTTAGAGGAGATCACTCAGCAGAAGGTGGCAGGATGCCTTTTTCTTCAATCTGGTAGATGTGTTTGAAGTGAGTGAATCTCACAACAATTTTCTCCCAATAAACAATGGTCCCTCTTGATCCCTATTACACACTTCTCGGTGCCTTAAGGTGGCTTGTGCAGAGTGTACACATCACCCTATGGTGGAGATTCATTCTTCGACCAACCTACAATTTCTCTTCTTTCTCGATTGAGGTCACAATCCAAGAATTATTATGCCACTTTTATACCAAGGGGCTCAATCAATTCAAAATTTCTTTTGTCATCATCTTATCTTTGAAGCTCTAGTGTGTTTGTTTGTTAAGATATGTCTCTTTGGATGCCTTTAACTGCTGCCGACATTTTCATCATCGATGCTTTGCTTTGCTCAAATCCGATAGACCTTTCGTTGCTTTTTTTCTCATCAATATTCTTTTATTGCTGCTTTTAGTCATGGTTGTGTTTCTTCAGGTTTTTTCAATTTACATTCTTCTGAAGGAGTTCATCTATGACTTAACTGTATCTTTCATTGTTAATGAAATAAAATATTGTTCCTTTTCAAGGCTTGACTTCATTTCGTCCAGTGGATATGGAGAGATGACGATGAGAGACCGATCCAACTCATATTACAATGGTGAAGTGAATCACCTGACTTTGAAGAAGAGACACGTTTAAACCCCTCCTTTCTTTAGACACAAACTCAATTTTTGAAATATGACAACTTTTTTTCTTTTTTCTGGTTGGACTAACTTCTCCTTCATATAGTCCTTTTTGTACATTTGACTCCGCTATTATTTTCCATTATATATAGACTACTTACATTGATGCTTCTTCAAACACTATTTATAACATGACTTTCTTTTGCATAACTTTGACTTTTAGCCATTTTATATTACAATAGACTTCGAAAATTAAAGATGAATGAACATTACTTCTAAAGCAGATGCAATCACTAAGACGATCAAGCGGCCCTTAGTCATGCATACTACCAAGTCGACCAGATGTGTGATTCTTCATTGGTGCATGCATACTTCTTGGTGTAGTGGGGTCGGCTTCTTCGTATTGGGTTTAATATTTAGTCGACTGATTGGCATAGTTCAATTGCAAATAAACAATGTCTCTCTCCCTGGCGCATCTAGTATGTTGAGCAGTGTACTCCTTAGAGTAGTTAGGAAAAACAGATATTGAGTAGTGTACTCCTAATGCTGCACACAGTTACCGGGTCGAGCATGCAGATTACCCCAGAATCTGTTTCTCATTCTCTTCATGATTTTTGTTTTCATGGTTGCCAGTGTTGCTAATGTTGGCGTAATGATGGCTTATGCTTGAGCTCAATAGGTGGTAATTGGGTGCAAGTCTTGCGAATAATCACTACACACCGATAAGATTCTTGCAAAAAATATAAAAAAAAAATCGTTCTCAATAAAAAATTTCGATCTGTTGGACGTGTAGTTGACCAAGTGTTCGACTCGACAAGGACCGTGACCTCGACCAAGGCCGCACCCATAATTTCTCCTCATTTTATTCAGTGTTATGTGGAAGTTCCAATAAGTAGAAGGGTACCACTTTATTATGTGGAAGTTCCAATAAGTAGAAGGGTACCACTTTATATCTATCCGACCACATCATATTCTCATAGTCGGTGTCCAAGCTAAAGTCGAGCGACCATTCGTTCCTTCTTCTAAGTGACTTGCACTTTATCGACTGACCAAAACATTCTTTACATACACCATTTCATTAAGGCGTCATCAAACAAAACCCTACCAGAGACTGATGGTGTTTTATTCGAAAACAATTAAAGCTCCTGCAATGTGGCTTCTCTTTTACAACTGGAGTGTTCCATGCTCAGGATGATATCCACGGATATTTCTTCGAACAATTATTTTAATAGAGAGTGGATATATGTGCAAGTCTTCTTAATTTCGTCGCCTCTTTCGACTTCTGTGTAGCTTTAATCAACCATCACGCGATGTTATAGCCTCCAACGATAATATCTTTCTGGGCAGACACATTAGAGCATTGCTGGCTTATTATTGTTGGAAACATTTCAATGAATTTTCTCATGCTGTTACATGCAGAGGCACAAGCACATGTGCATGCATGCAATCTATTTATGAACTGTTAGTGTAACTATGTGATCTATTCATAGTCATCGTGTAACTATGTGATCTATTTATAGTTAGTCTTGTAACTGAGTGATAGATGTTGTATATACGAGCATACCTGTAGAGGTAGAGTACAATACTAGTGCAAGCGACTACATTGTGTGAGGAGAGTATGGTTGTATGCATGGGTTGTCTATTGTAATTCTCCCTTGAATACATTGTGTGAGGAGAGTATGGTTGTATGCATGGGTTGTCTATTGTAATTCTCCCTTGAATAGAAGAAGATCAATAATTGCCTGTGGTTTTTTGTCGATTTGGGTTTCCACAGAAATCACTATGTCAAGTGTATGTTTGTTGTTCTTGGTTTGATGCGAGTTTGATCTTGCTTAGTTTATGCTCTATTATAGAATAACTTTGTTTTGTTTCCACTTCCCAACAAGTGGTATCAGAGCATGTTGATGGCGCATATGATCCAAAGCGAATTGTGTGCATGTAATGTCCCTATTTTGGGACTTTATAACTTTATAGAGTGCTATGCCTACCAAAGTTTCGAGATAGAGTTCGAGAGATATTGAGGGGTTTTATTGGGCCCGACTTCCATCATTCATAATCAGGATCCATTCTACACAACTTGGTTTTGGTTTCATTGCATTCCAATGATTTTCATAATTTTGAGTTATTATGGGTCATATCTTAATTAATTTCACTAAGAAGGTCATAATGGGCATATTACTTGGAGAAACCTCTTAGTGTAATAGCTTATCGGAATCAAGAAGAATAGCACTATAGGATAAGATGATGAGAAGTGACTTTTAGTGGACGGAGAAGCCATAAGGATGGATAAATCACTTTTTAGAGGTAAAATGATTAATTAAATAATTAATTAAGTGATTTAATCAAGGAATAATAAAATAAAGTAAAATTCACTTGGAGGGAAAAGGTCAACAATGAATTAGGGTTTTGGAAAGCTATAACAGAAGAGACAGTGACCTAATTCATCATTATGCATATTATGACTTGTCATTGATGATAGAGGTGCATCTCAAGAGAGATAGTTTAATGGATTCCAGGAGGAAGACACCATTTGGCTGATTTCAGTGTTGAGAGACACACCTTAGTCACCGAGAAGATCACACAGGTCTTCCATCATTCTTGAGAAGTAGTTACACAGGGTCCAACAGTAAGGGCACACTTATCCAGGGTGAGGGCACAACTCCTAAGGAGGTTTAGGGAATCAATTTGTCCCATCCAGGGAGAATTTCGAGATTTCCCTCCGACCCATTTGAGAGGAAGGCAAGGTGCATCTTTTGCCTAGTTCCTTGCAAGATTTTGACGGAGGAATCCTCTGGGGTGCATTTTCTAGACTTGGAAGTGCGACACTTTTAGCATATACATTCAGGGTTCTCGAGCGAGCATCATGCCATATTTAGGGAAACCCTTCCGATCCATTTCCCAGTAGACCAAGGCGGTCATTTTGAGACACATCTCAACCGATTTCGATGGTGGAATTGCTAGGGCGCATTTTTCGAGTGAGAGAGGGGCACATTCCCCTAAGGGGATCCATCCGAGGTCCAAACCCATCAGCAGAGGGGTCTGAAAGTTACCAAGACTGAGAACTAGAGAAGGGCACACCATTTGGGATTGTTTCCAGGCCATTCCAAGAGGTAAAGCCGCCGGGGCAAACTTTCCAGACTTACAGCAGTTACCGTACGAGCTACAATAGTTCCATCTCATCCATTAATCTCGCACTGCTCATCTATTATCGGGTATTATCATTTAGTTTGCTTACTATATTCCGACTAAGATCCTTTTGTCTTTTGATCTAGCCGAGTGATTCATTTTATTTAGCCGCATTTGACCTTTGTACTCCGCAAAGATATCATAATATAAACTTTGCAGTCCTTTGTCGCATTTGTTATTCGTATGATCATTTATATGTTGTAAACGATTAATCCTACACACACATTAGCAGTGTTTCCTAGACTAGCGAAGTGAGGAACATTACAGTGGTATCAGAGCTGGTTTTCCTACTAGCCTAAGGGGAAAATCAGATAAGGATCTAGATACATCATTACCAGCGAGTGGATTGACAAGAGCACAGATGGAGCCTACACACATTAGATGCAGAGAGCATTTCTATAGTTGCAAAGTGCCTTGGAAACCAAATCACAGATGTAGGGGTAAAGGGAAGGTGCACATTGTTGAGGTGCACTATGACAACGAGGATGAGGAGATGCATGTGAATGCAACCAATGACTCTTGCACATCTAAGGGACAATTGTATGGACAGGATGATAGCACACATCCTTCATCTTCCCCATCAGTTAATGTCGACGATTCAACACTTCATCATAGTGGTGACACTTGTGAGGATTCATATGTGTTGGCAATTAGACATGATGAGATTAGGAGTTTGGATGACCTACCGGTGGGTGTAGACATGGCTTCCAGGAAGTCATGTATGGAGAATGATGAGCTTCCTATGATGAGTGAGCCACATTTTTC
>SNQJ01S0035277.1:20236-38028 GCA_010110895.2 Picea sitchensis
TGGCACTTAGACATGATGAGATTAGGAGGTTGGATGACCTACCGATTGGTGTAGACATGGCTTCCAGGAAGTCATGTATTGAGAATGATGAGCTTCCTATGATGAGTGAGCCACATTTTTCATCTTCTTAGTCACCTATGCTAGCCACGACACATGAGGATATCAGTGGAATTCCTGATATGGTAGAGGAGCCTTGTGTGGGGATTGTACACAAGGAACATATGGATCTGCAAACCTAGGAGGAGAGGCATGGCTTGGAGATAGTTGACCTTACACATACCTATCGGTATGAGGAGAGTGAATCTCTACTCTTGGAGATTCCATTGATGGACCAGGTTGTGGAGACCGACAGGTTGTTGGGACACTTACTCCCAGGATCGATCTACAGTGATGAGGATGCACTCCTTATTGGTCGGAATGACCATAGCACGTGTCTGGAGACATCTGTATGGGATCCAGGCACAGATGATATTAGTATAGTGAGTGCACAGGATGATACAACTTCCCATATAGGATATGGTGCAATTCAGATAGGGGTCAGAGTTGGTGATGGCATGCAGTGGCATACAGGAGGACTTAGTAGCACAGGGGACAATGGGCATTTCAATGCCTTATATTTTGAGGAGTGTGTTGTTGGGGATTCCATTGTTGACACTAGAAGTGAGAGGCATGAGGTAGCACTTAAACGAGATTATGTCCAGGAGTCACAACACTTGGCAGGACAATTGAGAGTCAATGAGGACATGATCATGGCAGCAACTAGATGCATTGATGATACACATGCATTAGTGGCAGGTTATTGTTGGAGGGCCTCGATGGCACAAGATAGTTCATATGGGGGACTTTTCATTGATGAATTTCATACACTTAGGGAGAGAGTGATTGTGATGAGGTTTGTCTACCAACAATTGTTGAGGGATAGGGATTACCTATTGGAGATTAGCGAGATGTATCACAGGGCACTGAGGGAGCAGCAGGTTGAGGTGGACCGACTCACTCATGATTTGGTGAGCACACGTATATTCTTGGAAGGCACATGGAAAAACCTTCAATAATCAAAGTCCAGATGAGAGGAGATCCTTGAAGAAATTAGACAGAGATCCACTACATCTATTTCAATATAGAGTCAGATATATCCCTCAGGCACATTGCGAGAGGATGTTAGTGGTTTAACAGTGGAGCACCAGTTGAGGGAGGAGCATGAGGTGTACCCAGGATCATTGATAAGTATGGAGAGATATGATCCAGAGATACATGAGGATGTCCATAGGTCACAGGGACCACCCTTCATGAGGGGTGTTGAGACAATTGAGCACACATGTACACATGGGGATTCCCGAGCCAGGGGTAGTTATGAGGACACTTCCATTTGTGTTCCAGGATTGGTTGACCTTCATGTAGAGGATGACCCCGTAGTACACTGAGGATCCGAGATGTTGCAGGTGTATATAAGATATCACATGAGTATGCAGGGGCACACAGTGATGAGTGGTAATTCACAGATACATACAGAGTTGTACAGTGGGATTCAGGGGGACGCACTAGATTGCAAGGAGGAGATGTACTTAGTAGAGCATGGAGATTGCTCTCCTTTGCAGCAGTATACACATATGGGAGATCACATTCTCCGTAGAAACAATTGCATGAGTGATGATGGATGGAGAATGATTAACCCACAGTTGGTGGAGGTACCTACCGTTGTACCTGATGGTTAGTGTTCAATGATGAGTACGAGTGATTATTTACCATGGGTGTCGATGGATGAACTTTTGGTTAAGTCCTTTGGATTGACCAAAGCATATGATACATTCCAGTCCTACAGTTGGTTGTAGATATTTATGATAGCCTTTCCCGATACTTTCATCATTGATAGCAGCACAGGGGGAGCTAGATAGTGGTAGGGGACATGGAGAGTTGGTAGGTCGAGACCACTTGACATGAGTGTCTTGATTGCATTCATCAGGATAGGGGTGGATCATCAGGGGAAGACAGTTTAGGCCATGGGCGCAATGGGGAGTATCCTAGGCCATGGGACATAGGATATCTCAGAGGTTGCTACATATTCAGACTCTCATTGGGATGAGGGTGGAGTGATTTCGACAATTACCAGTGGGGCACACCAACAGTTAGTGGGGATTGGAAGTGATGAAATTACAAATTTGGCATGGGATTTGGGAGTCCATTTGGTCAATAGTTTGTTTCATCTTATGAGGATCTAGGAGTGGAGGGTCCAGTATGGATACTTTGAGCAAACAGTCATGATCAGAGTAGAGCAGCGTCAACATGATGGTCCCTGTCAGAGACTAGCATGGGACCCTGGGATTACAAGACCAAACATTTCATTGACTAATGGAGAAGAGAGGACACTTGCAAGGGGGAGTCACTTTGATTTTCCATTTAGATTAAGTATTGGGGAGAGCACGTCACTGACTAGTGATTCATTGAGGTCTTGTATTACCTCACTATGGAAGAAACATGTTCATTCAGTGGGGGTCGTGTTGAGTTTTGTATGGTTTGGTAGGATAGACCCATTTCGAGTTGAGGCCATGTGTTATTTGCAGGAGAATCATGGTGTTGATATGTTACATAACTATACTCCACATGTCATTGTAGTTGACATTCTGATATGGGATCCAGGGATTCGAGTGCTTGGTAGTTCAACGTTTGATCAATTTGAGTTTCGAGTAGAGTGGTTACTCAAGGAGTTGACTGAGATTCCTCGTCCATTGATCATTCTACTCATAAAGAGCATGTGGGTGTCATGCGTGGTGAGCACTTGGAGATACCACATCTTAAGGGGAGTCTACCTTGTGTCACACAGGTGGATATGAGACCCCAGTATCATATGTAGTTGGATTCATTTATTGCTTGAGGACAAACAATATTCTAGCAGGGAGGACTGTAATGTCCCCATTTTGGGACATTATAGCTTTATAGAGTGCTATGCCTACAAGAGTATCTAGATAGGGGTGACAGAGAGTTAGAGATATATTGAGGGGTTTTATTGAGCCCGACTTGCATTATTCATAATCAGGATCCATTCCGCACAACTTGGTTTTGGTTTTGTTGCATTCTGACGATTTTCGTAATTTTGAGTTATTATGGGTCATATCTTAATTAATTTCACTAAGAAGATCATACTGGGCATATTACTTGGATAAACCTCTTAGTGTAATAGCTCATCAGAATTGGGAAGAAGAGAATTATAGGATAAGATGTTGAGAATTGACTTTGAGTGGACGGAGGAGCCATAAGGATGGATACATCACTTTTTAGAGGTAAAATGATTAATTAATTAATTAATTAATTAAGTGATTTAATCAAGGAATAATTAAATAAAGTAAAAGTCACATGGAGGGAAAAGGTCAACAACAAATTGGTGTTTCAACAGTGAATTAGGGTTTTGGAAAGATATAAGAGAAGAGTCAGCCACCTAATTCATCATTATGCAGATTATGGCTTGCCATTAAGGAGAGAAGCGCATCTTAGGAGAGATAGTTAGGTGGATTCCAGGAGGAAGACACCAGTTGGTTGATTTCAGTGTTGAGAGACACACTCTAGTCACCGAAAAGATCACGTAGGTATTCCATCATTCTTCAACAGTAGTTACGCAGGGTCCAACAGCAAGGGTGCACTTATCCAGAGTGAGGGCACAACTCCTGAGGAGGTTCAAGGAATCAATTTGTCCCATCCATGGAGAATTCTAATATTTCCCTTTTATCCATTTGAGAGGAAGTCAAGGTGCATATTTTTCTTGGTTCCTCACCAGATTCCGAGGGAGGAATCATCTGGGGAGCCTTTTCAAGACTTGGAAGTGCGACACTTTTGGCAAATACATTCAGTGTTCCCGAGCGAGCATTAGGCCATATTCAGGGAAACCCTTCCGACCCATTTCCCAGTAGACCAAGGCGGTCATTTTGAGACAAATCTCATCTGATTACAATGGTGGAATCACTAGGGTGCATTTTTCGAGTGAGAGAGGGGCGCATTCCCCTGGGGTGATCCATCCACGGTCCAAACCCATCAACAGAGGGGTCTGAAAGTTACTAGGACTGAGAACTAGAGGAGGTCACACCATTTGGGATATTTTCCAGGCCATTCTGAGAGGTATAGCTGCTGGGGAAAAATTTCTAGACTTCCAGCAGTTATCGTACAAGCTGCCATAGTTCCATCTCATCCATTGATCCTGCAGTTCTCATCTATTATCGGGTATTATCATTTAGTTTGCTTACTGTATTTTGGCTAAGTTCCTTTTGTCTTTTGATCTAGCCAAGTGATTCATTTTATTTATCCGCATTCGGCCTTTGTACTCCGCAAAGATATCATAATATAAACTTTGCAGTCCTTTGATGCATTTGTTATTTGTATGAAATTTATTTATATGTTGTAAACGATTAATCCTACACACACATTAGCAGTATTTTCTAGACTAGCCAAGTCAAGAACATTACAGTACAGGTCTCCGATGAGCGCAAGGCGTTTAAAGTCATCGACGCTCCTTAGGAAGTCTTAGACACACCAACGCTCCCACACTTAAGAAATCACAAATTTCTCGAAATCAACACACACGATTTGTGGACCATGGAAAATCGATGCTCCCCCATCCACATTGAAGGAGTGTTGATCTCTCAAACGATATCTCAAACTAGCGCTCCCTTTCCACCCTTTTACACCCTTAAGAGAGCGTCGATCTTTAACAAAAAAAAAAATTGCATGGTTTAAAAGTTGCGAATGGTATGAAGCTTGTTTAAAAGGAAGAATATTTTATGAGTGGATGACTTCTTGTTAAGTGGAGGATATTATTTAATAAAGGTGAGGTGGACCTTTGTTATGCACATAAGACAAAAGGTGGAGGAATCGAATTTATGGAGTGAGGTAAGCCTTTATTAATATATAAGGTGGATTCTTTTATAAAAGGTGAGGTTGGTAAAAACAAATTAGGTATAAAATATTGTTTTTTTGAAAAAAAAAAATTATTAAAATTTTTGGAGGGTTTATATTATTATTCTTCCACATTTAAAAGGGCTTGATTTTATAAGTAGTGGTTTTGGGAGTTTTGTGTTAAATGGAGAAAGTGTAGAGTTCTAAGTTTGAGGTAGAGAAATTTAGCGGTAAGAATAACTTTGCGCTATGGAAACTCAAGATGCGGGATCTTCTTGTGCAACTAGGATTGCAAAAGGTGTTGGATGAAAAGTCAAAGAAATCGACAAGCATGACAGACGAGGACTCGGATGATCTTGATGCAAGAGCCCTCAATACTATTTGTTTTTGTCTGGTAGATGAGGTGTTGTTTAACATTGCTCAAGATGTGACAACAAGTATAGGATTGTGGACCAAACTGGAGAGTCCGTATATGACAAAGAACTTGTCAAACATAATTTTCTTGAAGAGACACTAAGGGTAAGACAAAATGTTGGTTTTGTGGCAAATCTGGGCATCTCAAGAAGGATTGTTGGAAAAGACAACAAGCATCCAAAGAGGACTCCATAAAAGACGCAAATTCAACTACTGGTATGGTTGATGAAGTTTTTTCTGTATGTTGTGTCTCTCCACCTATGTTCACATAAAAGGTGCAGGGCGGTGATGGTTGAGTCACCATGAAATAAAAAAAAAAAAGTGTTTTTACTTTGGAGTTGTAGAAATTATTGATTGCATGTAAATGGGCATATGTCTCTAAAACCTGGATAGGAATGCGTACCCCTAGTTTATCAGGTCACCTATGAAAAATATAAACATAGATTTAAGTAGATTGAATATGTGGGGAGGAATGTATGTTGGGTTAACCTTTTCTCAGTGAAAGAGTTAATGAGTTAAATCTGGTTTGAGGTCAAAGCAAGTGGTTTTTCGAGTCCATTTGTTTTGGGTATCTCGTGAAGTAAAAAAAAAAAAAAAAGTGTTTTTACTTTGGAGTTGTAAAATTATTGATTGCATGTAAAATGGGCATATGTCTGTAATACCTAGATAGGCATGCGTACCCCTGTTTTATTAGGTCACCTATGAAAAATATAAACATAGATTTAAGTAGATTGAATATGTGGGAGGAATGTATGTTGGGTTAACCTAGAATCGATGAAAGAGTTAATGAGTTAAATCAGTTTGAGGTCAAAGCAAGTGGTTTTTCGAGTCCATTTGTTTTGGGTATCTCATGGTATTTCCGTCTGTGGATTTGCATGTAATGAAGCCTATAACAAAGCAGGAACTCCATTGTAAATGGGCCCGAAGCAAGCAGGTTGATTTGGTCGGATTTGGTCAAGGTTTTTCAAATGCAAAGTTCGAACTGGAGTAGTGTCTCCATTTTAGAAAGGTGGGTCTATAGAAAGTCCGATGTGTTGCTAAAATCAACCAAGTGTTTGAGATTATATGATGAAGGTAGGTTCATCCATGGAACTTGGAAAGTGATTTCAAGTTGGACGAATAGGCATGTTCAGTAATGAAAAGTTGGAACAATAGTTGTGGATAGAAGGAAGAAGCATTCTGCAACTCAACACCATCATTGCAAAAAGACACAGATTCTTGAAGAGGTGCGAATAGGTTATCTTGTGATTATTCAAATGTGAAATTTTTGGTTGTGATGTTTATGGTTTTTTATGATCTTTCTAAGTAGGACCAGATCAAACAAGTAGATCTTGATATGGTGATGATGTTAAGGGGTGCACACTGTGGGATCCTACTACCCACGTAATCATCATGGACATAGATGTATTGTTTGATGAATCTCCTTTATAAGGGGATGTATATGGACAACCAGAACGATTAGTTCAAAATTGCACAATATTTGTTTGAAACTCAAAAAATCATTGTATAATGAAGAAATGGTACAAGATGTTTGATTCCTTCCCGGTGAGCCAAATTTTACAAGAAATGAGTATAACCATTGTGTTTATGGTATATTCATTTATCTTGGTGTTGTATTTTATGCTTGTTGTGCTAATACGATGGTTAAGATCAACAGTTGGCTCAAGAGGGTTAGGGATGTTTGTTACAGAACATGGTAAGCCATAACACAAGAAGTATGTGGTGAAGATACTCGTGAAACTCAATATGAATAATGTGGGAACCGTAAAATCCCTTTGTCTTCCATTGTAAATTCTCTGTGTTTCTTTAATTCAATGAAGAAGGAAAGGCTATAAGGTCTCTTGAGTATTATATGCCACTAGGAAGTTTGATGATTGCCATGGGAAATGGTCATCATTTAACATGAAGTTGGTGTTTTCAGTAGAGATGGAAAACCACTAGAGCATGAAAAATTTGCTTCAAAAACATAAGCACAAGTATCACCCAATGGTTGCAATGATTTGGTATGTGGTTGCGATTCATGAGATTTGGACAAGTGCATTGGTATATTAGATAGGTTACTCATGGAGACAGAATGGTCCATGCCATAGTGACATAAAGGTCTACGCTAGACTGAATCATGTATGCAAGTTCACGTAACAGTATTGTAAGAGAAGTTGCAGAGCTATCATGATGTTTGGCTTCCCTTGGCTTCTAGAAAAAATGATGAATTAATTAAGGGCATGAAATATCAGGTAAATTATTGTCAAGGTGAGATTGTTGAAACATGCCAACTAATTTCCTCATGTGGTCACATGGAGATGCACATGCACATACATGCAATATATTTATGAAGTATTTGTGTAACTATGTATCTATTCATAGTCAGTATGTGTAACTATGTTATATATGAGCATACCCATAGAGGTATATACACAATGCGAGCTAGAGAGAAAGGAGTGTGTGAGGAGAGGACGATTGTAAGCCTTAGATTGGATATTTTAATTCTCCCTTCATCAATAAGAATACCCATTATCATTTCCCCATGGATGTTTCCCTTCAAAGGGTTTTACCACATAAATCACTATGTCAAGTGTGTGTTTGTTGTTTTTTCTTTGATGAGTGTTTTATCTTTGGTTAGTTTATTCTCGTTATAGAATAGCTTTGTTTTTCTTCCGCTTCCTAACAATTCCAACGATCAACCAACAAAACCAAATACATCCGCAGTTCGACGTCTTCAAGAATGAATTCAACTGGGATGGCAACCATTTTTGCATAGACATCAAAAGCATCAAATCCAACATGACCGTTAGTATGGGCTTGCTTTCTGAATTGTTTTCACTTGAGATTTCCATAATTGGGAGACATTTCAACCTGGTGCTTGCATTCTAGTCCACTTTGCCTCCCCATATGAGCCCACAAGTAGTGATCGACGAGCATCTCCTCTGCACGCAAGCTTCAGTATTTCAGCAGATGACGCTAATAGCCAGCCATGGATGCCAACTGCATAGATTCACAATTTATCTCTGATTATGGTATTTTAAATCTGTGTATATTCCAATGATTTTTAAATACGAGCAAAAGGAGTGATGTATGAGGCACTCTCCATGATTTCCTGTCGGACTGACAAGGAAAAAAGTAGTGTGTGATCTTTCTCCACTCCATGATAGGTCGTTTTGATGGCGCTCCAAAAGAAAAATTCTCTTTTTGCAAGGATGGGTCTCGAACATCCTTCCACAAAATAACATCGACATATGTGTATGACTTTCATCAAATTATGTTTTTACTCTAGAGCCATTGTCCTTCCACAACTCTACGATCCATCTCTTCCATAGTGACGATCATACATGAATGATCATTTCCGTGCGACCACCATGTCCTCCACGACCAAGGGTCAGTTCCTTTAAGAAACTCATAGCAACAGATCAACCATTCAACTTTTGACTTCCAGTTCGCATATTTTTTTCTTTAATACACATGTGATCTGTAGTATGAGTGGAGAGCTCTTACTTGTCTCTCAACAATATATTTTTATTTTATTTCTTTCATTTGATGAACTTTTTGATTTCTTATGCAGGTTTTTCTTAACACAACAACATCCACGATGAATTTGTATGATGAAAATCTAGGAAAACGACCGCTCCAACATTCCCTTCATGCATACTAATCCCGATCCTGATGCATACTAACGACAGGAACTAAACTAGTACTAACACTATCACAACTAATTAACAATCTTGTGTAACTCTGAGTGTTTCAGATGAGGTACACCTTTAGCATGTTTTTCTACATTGACTTTTAAAATAAATCTTTGTAATTCCCATCTTATTACCAAAAATGCGTATGTCTATTTCACATTGATTTCTTCCAATGCATAGATAGATGAGGCATAGAACGAATGAACTATTATTGAAACGGAATGGGCTAACTCTGGAGCAATTTTTCCTCTTACTCCTCAAAATCTGACCGGATACAAGTCCAGTGTTTTACCTGAAAAACTATATATGTTTGCTCCCGAGTTAGCCTAGTCCCTATTGAAACCACTACTCCGTTCTCATTGAAAAAATTCTGGTGTGTGTTCTTCATACGGTTGAAAAACACTTCTTATTTAATGATGATGGGATTTAGCCACGCCCAACGATCTGGTCATAGTATTTGTTATCTCCGTATCCATGTCTGTGCATGGATACATCGCTTTGAAGATTTTACATCTGTTCATCGGCATCAGTCAACGAGATGTGTCAGTTCTTGGTGCTCTCCTGCCTCTTATATTTATTAGGGACCCTGCCCTTCATTGGTTTCCACAAAATCTCATTGCAGCACTACCAACAATCAGAGCACTGCATTACCGTTGAAGAGGTCGATCGATCTACTCTTATTGTCAAAGATGGCGGAGCAGTATAAGCAATATGGGCAGGAGAAGGCTGGACAAGCTCAACAAACAACTCAAGTAACGATATATATTATTTGTACTCTCATTTTCTTTAGTATGGATGTTTTTAAAAACTTACTGTTATTGATGGTATTGTATATTTTGTTTTTCTAAGGGGCTAATGGGAACTGCTCAACAGAAAGCTTCTGAGGCAGCTAGTGCTGCGCAAGACAAGACTGGTCAGATGAAGGATATGACTCAGGAGAACGCTTCTCAGGCGACTGACGCGACTAAGGGAATGTAATTGGGGTCCGCCATGGGTACAGCTCAACAGGGAAGGAACAAACTGGCTCTTTCTTCCAACAGGTAGTTGATAATCTTTATTTAAAAATATTGTATTTGTCATTTTAGAAGAGCTGATTGAACAGATGAACAATTAAATTTGAAGGGTGTTTTTTTGTTCGCAAATTTCATTGAAACTATGGAGTTTGGATCATGTTAATGCAGGCGGGCGAAAAAGAGAAGGGTGCTACGCAGAGCGTCATGGAGGCTGTGAAGAATCCTTTCGGTGGTAGCGAGTAGCTAGGGCGAGAAGAACAAGTGAATGCTAAGCCTTTATGTTGTGAAGGCAGATTGTAATAATTCTCCATTTTTGTCGATTATAATATTTGATGCACTGTTTGATATTAATGATAAGCAGATGAATATGAATCCGAGACTCTGGATATGAGGCTTGGAATCGGAATCTGAGACTTATATTTGAGGCTCTTGATGTTTGAAAATATGAACTTTCTCCGTCTTTCTATGAGACTTTGCATTCAAGAGGCTTTTTCTGTTTGTTGACGTTTACGTTGACGTTTACATTGGTTTGAGAATGTTGACTTCTGTTAAATTATTGTTTCCCATGAGTATGACAGTTAGGGAAGGCTTCATGTCATGGTGTGGTTTGGCCTTTTGTCTAGATGTTTCCAACAGTGGGTTATATTAAATTATTGTAGGGTTATACTATAATTGTTAGCTGCAGCTTGCAACCATTAAAACTTTGATAAGTCAATGTAAGTTTTTAAAATCTTGAACTTTTTAAAAGGTTGAGTTTAGCTTTTTGTATTGGTTTTGTTGTCATGATTTTGATGTTGATTGGTACTGAGTTGGTATCGTTGGTAGTGTATTTTCTAGGTAGCATTGTAGTGTCCGGATGGGGATGGCGCTTAGTGGCTTCTTTGTTTTTGTGTTTCGGTGCAATTTGATCTATTCAACCTTTGGCTCTTTCAGATTTTGTGGGTGTGTTACATGTTGTTGTAGTTTTAACTTCAAGCATTGAACAATGGTGTATCATTGATTATGCAAGATTCAAGATTATTCAACTGCTAAGGTTCGATTTTGTTATTGTCATGACATCTTAACTAATTTTAATGAAAACATGGAAAATATTTTTGTTTAGTTTCAGAACATGCATTGGTTTGGGGTAATTCTATTTGCAATGAAGCACAAGAAATTTGTTGAATATTAGATTACTTATGAAAACATTGTTGTCATCTGATTTTTATGGTCATAAAATTCAAATGTTGTTAAAGGTCTATGCAAGAATTGTTTTACGCCTTGTTATTTTTGTTAAAATTATATTGGCCTTAGTGATGGAATCCAATGTAATGTCTCACTAATTTATTTATTTTTACATAGTTTAACATGTAGATATTACGTCAAACAGTTTGCATACAAATAATTTCATTAATAGTTTATAGGTATTTCTACACTCTACTTGAGATTTACAATGTAACACCAATATATGGAAACCCAAAGATATTTATTGCAACATTTATTTATAATAGCCAAGGTACCTTGAAAATATAAGCAAATAGTACAACACAATAAACAAGAAACTTGATATATAATTTATGTAGGTTGCAACTTCAAATTTCATGGATAAATGTTACAGATGATAAAAAATATCAACATTCCAAAGAATCTTAACACCAATTAGAATATGGCTCAACAAGACACAAAAATCCAATTCTAATCACCCACCAGAATATGGCTCCGTTGCACACAAAATCGACCTCAATAATGGAGAAATCTACCCTAAATCAAGGTATTTATTCCCCAACAAAGGTATAACTCGCCCAACAAGTGAAATGGTGGCCCCAACAACTCTAAATTGTTCACTTGGAGAGGAAACTCAACCCCAACAACCTCAAAACCAACCCAACAAGTAAACTCGACCCTCTTTCACCAGGAAACTCGACCCATAGATCAATAACACTACCTCAACAAATATACTCATGCAACTACAAGTAAATATTCCCACCTGTAAGTAAATATGACCAAGATGAGGGAAAAATCATCCCAACAAGGAGTAACTTAGCCCCACACTAAGAAACTTAGCCATAAACTAGTAGAACACATCCTCAAACACAATAAATGTAGTTGCACACTGAGCTTGTCCTTTTCAAGAAAAAATGGCCTCTACAAAATTAAACCCTACTACTAAATGGTGAATATCTCGACCACAATGAGGTGTTGTGAAAATATTTGACTGATATTATTTCTATGACCACCTAGCTTGGAGGGTCACGCCACCAAAACCATTCTCTCTCTCTAGGGATTTTCGTCNTTTCCTCGTTGACACTTTTACAACCCTTTTACCCTTTCAATAAAGTAAAATGACTTTGTAATCCCAAGTGACTTAAAAATACATTTTTAATTAATTACTCAATGTCACTTTTAAAAAGGTTACTTGTTCCACTGCCATGACATCAAATAATTAATTAATATCGTTTTCCCACTTACTATAGCCTATAGTAATCACTTAGGATATTGCTTCAATATCCCAGAGAGATGATTTGGAAAGGGACATTACAGTCCTTCCTTTCCAAGACTATTTGTAGGGATCTAATCTCAAAAATACCAAGTCTCCCACCTCAAATGTTCCCTCGAACCTGTTCCTGTTTTCATAGATATTATATTGACTCTGTGCCCTCTATAAATTGTCCTAGAGAGTCTTGAAGATATATTGACTCTCCTGAATCCATTCATTGCCTTTGGGAGCCTTACTATTCCCACACACCAAATCAAGTAATGAAGGAGCATCATAGCCATATAATGCTCGGAATGGGGTCATATTGATGCACATATGATAAGTGGTATTATAACAATGTTACCCCAATTGCAACCAGTTAACCCATGCCTTCTGTTGTCGAGACAAATAGTTATGTAAATACCCCTCGAGCCATTTGTTCACAATCTCTATTTGACCATCTATTTGAGGGTGGTAACTAATGTTAGGATTCAACTCTTTTCCATCCAACGTAAAAAAATTCTGTCAAAACGCATTGAGGAATCTGTTGTCTCTATCATTGACAATGTACTTCGACAACCCATGGAGTCTGAATACCTCCCTAAAGAACAACTCTACAATGAGGTTTTCCTTGTATTATGAGGATATGGAAAAGAATTGTGAGAAGTTTTTCAACCGATCGACCACCACATATATGTAATCTTTGTTCAATACCTTTGGTAGACCTCTGATGAAGTCCATGTATACACTTCCCCACTTTTTCTCCAGGATGGGTAAAGTTTGTAATAACCCCATCTGATGAGTCTTCTCATACTTGTTCTTCTCACAAGTCATACACTCCCTCACATGCCTCAATACATCATCTTTTAGGCCTTTCAATGTGAACCTCTCCATGATCTTCCTATAATTTTTAAAGTATCGAGGTTGACCTACCAGAGGTGCATCATTCATAGCCTTTAGAACCTTCTCCTTCAATGTCGACTCATGGACTAAGTATATTTGGTCCTTGTAGTAGATGATTCCATCCACCACTTTGTACATGTTGTCTTGTAATTTGTTATCCATCATCTCCAAAATGAATTTATTCTTGGAATACTCTACCAAGAGATCAGATTTCGAGTCACCTGAAATCTCTACAAGTGAACATATCTCAGGTTTCCCAATGAGATGATCTGAAAATGTGACTTATTTGCAAGTTATAAAAGTGATCTTATTTTTCTCAATACTCAAAAACACCTAGTGAATAATTAAGAATTTTACTTGAATAAGGAATAACATAAATAATAAAGTAGATACAAAGACAAGGTTGATAACGAAGTTCACCCCTCCTAGTCTACGTCTCCGGGTCCTCTTCCAATGAGTGACCACTTTATTAATGATGTTGAAATTATCAAATTACATTAAAAACATCCCAACATACATATAATGTTGTCTCCAAATCTGATACAAGGATCTAACTCAAAGGAAAAATCACCTCCAAAAACTAGGCTTCCATAACTAGGCCTAAAACCCACTTCTCCAATGTATTTTATCGAGGCAATATCTCTGCATTTACAAAAGTACTAGGGCAATTATTTAAAATATGAACCATGCACTCTCAATGGCTAATGGAAGAAATGCCTTTGGTTTTATACCAAAGGGTCAATGGTTAAGGTTATATTCCATCCAATTTAAACAGAATATGAATATATGGTATATAGCCATATATTATATAATAACATATAATATATATGGTTTAACCAAATAAGATATTATGATAACCATATAATATATATGGTCGCCAAAATAAGAATCAAATTTTGGTGCCATAGTTTATTCATGGGTTGTTAAATGCTAGGGGTCAAACCTGTGGCCTTAACTATTTGAAACTTAATATTGGTGAGCTTCCTATGATGAGTGAGACACATTTTTCATCTTCTCAGTCACCTATGCTATCCATGACACATGAGGATATGAGTCACATTCTTGATATGGTAGAAGAGCTTTGTGGGGGGATTCTACACAAGGAACATATGGATCTGTAGACCCGGGAGGAGAGGTATGGCTTGGAGATAGTTGACCTTACACATACCTATCAGTATGAGGAGAGTGAATCTCCACTCTTGGAGATTCTGTTGATGGACTGAGTTGTGGAGATCGATAGGATGTTGGGACACTTACTCCTAGGATCGATCTACAATGATGAGGATGCACTCCTTATTGGTCAGAATGACCATAGCACGTGTTTGGACACATCTGTATGGGATCCAGGCACAGATGATATTAGTAGAGTGAGTGCACAGGAAGATACAGCTGCCCATATAGGATATGGTGAGATTCAGATAGGGGTCACAGTTGGTGATGGCGTGCAGTGGCATACAAGAGGACTTAGTAGCACAGGGGACAGTGGGCAGTTCAATGCCTTATATTTTGAGGAGTGTGTTGTTGGGGATTCCATTGGTGACACTAGAAGTGAGAGGCATGAGGTAGCACCTCAACGGGATTGTGACCAGGAGTCATGGCACTTGGTAGGACAGTTGAGAGTCAATGAGGACATGATCATGGCAACCACTAGATGCATTGATGATACACATGCATTCGTGGCACGTTATTGTTGGAGGCCCTCAATGGCACAAGATAGTTCAGATGGGGGACTTGTCATTGATGAATTCCATACACTCAGGGAGAGAGTGATTTTGATGAGGTCTGACTACCAACAATTGTTGAGGGATAGGGATTACCTATTGGAGGTTGGCAAGATGTATCACAGGGCACTGAGGGAGAAGGAGGTTGAGGTGGATCGACTCTCTCATGATTTGGTGAGCACACAGATATTCTCGGAAGGCACATGGACAACCCTTCAAGAATCAGAGTCCAGATCATAGGAGCTCCTTGAGGAAATTAGACAGAGATCCACTACGTCTATTTCGGTAGAGAGTTACATATATCCCTCGGGCACATTGCGAGAGGATGTTAGTGGTATAGCAGTGGAGCACCAGTTGAGGGAGGAGCATGAGGAGTACCCAGGATCCAGAGATACATGAGGATGTCCATAGTTCACAAGGACCACCCTTCACGAGGGGTGTTGAGACAGTTGAGCACACATGTACATATGGGGATTCCAAAGCCAGGGGCAGTTATGAGGACACTTCCATTTGTGTTCCAGGATTGGTTGACCTTCATGTAGAGGATGACTGCATAGTACACCTAGGATCCAGGATGTTGCAAGTGTATACAAGATATCACATGAGTATGCAGGGGCACACAGTGATGAGTGGTAATTCACAGAGACATACAGAGTTGTACAGTGGGATTCACGGGGATGCACTAGATTGCAAGGACGAGATGTACTTAGTAGAGCATGGAGATTCCTCTCCTTCGTAGCAGTATACACATATGGGATATAACCTTCATCGCAACAGCAATTGCATGATTGATGATGGATGGAAAATGATTGACCTGCAGTTGGTGGTGGTACCTACCGTTGTACATGATGTTTGGTGTTCAGTGATGAGTACAGGCGATTACTTACCATGGGTGTCGATGGACGAGATTTTGGTTAAGTCCTTTGGATTGACCAAATCATATGATACATTCTAGTCCTACAGTTGGTTGCAGATATTTATGATAGCCTTTCCCGATACTTTCATCATTGACAGCAACACAGGGGGAGCTAGATAGTGGCAGGGGACATGGAGCATTGGTAGGCCGAGACCACTTGATATGAGTGTCTTGATTGCATTCATGAGGACAGGGGTGGGGCAGACAGGTTAGGCCATGGGCGTGATAGGGAGTATCCTAGGCCATGGGACATAGGATATCTTAGAGGTTGCTACATATTCAGAGTCTCATTGGGATGAGGGTGGAGTGATTTTGACAGTTACCAGTAAGGCACACCAGCAGTTAGTGGGGATTGGAAGTGATGAAATTCCAAATTTGACATGGGATCCGGGAGTCCATTTGGTCAATAGTTTTTTTCATCTTATGAGGATCCAAGAGTGGAGGGTCTAGTATGGATACTTTGAGCAGACAGTCTTCATCAAGGTAGAGAAACGTCAACATGATGGTCCGTGTCAGAGACTAGCATTGGCCCTGGGATTACAAGACCATACATTTCATTGACTAATGGAGAAGAGCGGGCATTTGGAAGGGGAAGTCACTTTGATTTTCCATTGAGATTCAGTATTGGGGAAAGCACGTCACTCACTCAGGCACTCTTGATGATTTCCCATCAGACTGACAAGGAAAAAACTAGTGTGTGATCTTTCTCCACTCTATGATCGGTACGTTTTGATGGTGCTCCAAATGAAAATTTCTCTTTTTGCAAGGATGGGTCTCGAACATCCTTCGACAAAATAAGATCGACATATGTGTACGACTTTCATTAAATTATGTTTTTACTCTTGAGCCATTGTCCTTCCACATCTCTATGATCCATCTCTTCGATAGTGACAATCATACATGAATGATCATTTCCTTATGCGACCACCATGTACTCCACGACCAAGGGTTAGTTCCTTTAAGAAACTCATTGCAACAGATCAACCGTTCAACTATGGACTTCCAGTTCACATATTTTTTTTCTTTTAATACACATGTGATTCGTAGTATGGGAGTGGGAGAACCTCTTACTTTTCGTCGACAATATATTTTTATTTTACTTTCTTTCATTTGATGAACTTTCTGATTTCTTATGCAGGTTTTTCTTCACACAACAACATCCACGATGAATTTGCATGATGAAAATCTAGGAAAACGACCGCTCCAAGATTCCCTTCATGCATCTCAAATAATTCTACGAGCTTCTTGAGCCAATCTTCCACCCAAGCTCAAAGTTTCTAGCTTTCTCCAAGTTCAAGTCACATGAAATTGAAACCAAAATGTTGTAGTCCATGCAATTGAGACAAGCCTCTAAGAGAGACTACATTGTAACACACATCAAGACACACATAGTCCCAAGAAAGAAGGAGATAAATGTGGGGAAGGAAATCCATTACATGTTTGTATTCCATATTTAGAGTTGTTTATACAATAGGTAAATGGCTGAGCGGTTGCACAACCTCCAACTAATCCTTTGTGTAGTTACATTAGCACTTGTTACATATATTTTTACTTTAGTACTCATTATCATGTAGTCTAGTTTCTAATAACATATATGTGATCACTATTGAGGCCTAAGAGGCCCCCTTTAATACCACCCTTTGTTGGTGCATGAGGCATTCACTAGAGATTTGAATCTCCTTCCTTGAGCTGCTACCTCAATCTTGCCAATTGGTACAACTGTAGGTTACGGTAGATTCCTGAATTCCCTTCTGATTTCCATGTTGCGCTAATGATACCAGAGAAGGACATTCTTTCCTTAGTGATGCACTA
>SNQJ01S0035278.1:37184-49646 GCA_010110895.2 Picea sitchensis
AATGACCTAACATGTAATATGCATCTAGAATAGTATTACCTAAAAATATATCAAAACTCATACTGTTACCCATCAAACAAACTTGGGTCCATTACCCAAACCTGGGTTCTCCAACTTCTCATGGCCATAATTCTCTAACCGTGAGGAGTTATGTGACATTCCACATACCACCGGAAATGGCATGAAAATAAATATCCATATAGGATAGTTTCACTAACAAATTCACTAACCTTCATCTCATTATTCCACAAATAAGCATGGTTTCTCTAACCATACTTCTAAGATAACTCAATCCGCAAAGCGTCTTCCCACGAGGGCTTTCACCATAAGGGGACCGCTTTGGAGTTCATCCATTTGTACTTATTATCAACCATGACAAGACAATAATGAGTCATCTTTACATTAAACAAACTTGGGTCCATTACCCAAACCTTTGTGCTACCGGAGTTCGCTACTGGACTTTCTCCGAGGGTTGACATCAATCACTAAGGGTTGTCATCAATCTACAATAACACTCTCCAATAGTTGACATAAATGACAACCAAAAATCCATACCAACTATCCATCAACCTAAGCCAACTATCTGACATATAGGTGTGTGAATTTGAAGAGTATCCAAGCAAGAAGAACGAGTAAAAGTGCACAAAAGAGATCTGAGGTGCGCAAGAGGAGTTGGAGAATATTCTTGGGGTCTAAAAGTGAGCAAGAGGAGTTTTCTTGAAGTTTTAAGGGTGATTTATGAAGGAATAAGGTCTATGATGCTGCAAAGTGCAATGTTTTGAGGTTGTGATGTTGCACTCTGGAATTATATTCTGGGAATGATGCTATGAGGTTTGCTATGGAATGAAGGCTAAATATGACTAAGGTTTAAAGCTGCATCTGGGGTATGAAGCAAGGATATGATGATGATCATGAAATTTAATGGTATGATGATGTTGTGAAATGCATGAAGTATGAAAAATGCAGGTGAATTCAGAAGTACTATGTGTATGAAAATCTTAGAATGGTCCCTATACAAGTCTTATTGAATTGGTGCTCAGGTGAGGATATTGGTGTCTCCAGTAGGTTGATGCCTACATAATATCTTGTTGAGTTGGTGCTCAACTGAAGAGATTGGTGTCTCTAGTAGGTTGATGCCAACACAATATCTTACTGAGTTAGTGCTCAACTAAAGAGATTGGTGTCTCTAATACAAGTTTTGTAACAATATGTTGGTGCCTACAAACATTTATAAAGATAAGTTTTTTTGGTTTTCTCTCACAAGAATTTCCAAATTAAATTTTGTGTACCATGATTTGAGTTTACATGCATTTATTGTTTTAAAGTTAATGAATGATTGATGACTGCTCAATTAAAGTAAAAAGTATCTTACTCTGATTCACCTCCCCCCCCCCTCTCAATATATTCATAATTTCAACACCTTGCAGTTGATATGGGGGGAATATCAATGATGATAGTCAAACTTCAATTTTCAAAGGCCTCTCAAAATTCAATCAAAATTTGGGAATTCTAGCATGATAACTAGTATTCTCAACAAGATATCAACTTTAATAAATCTCTTCAAATCATCATATTTGGGAAGATCTAGCATGGAATCTAGTATCCTCCCATAGCTCTTCAATTATTCATTGGGACATAGTTCAACACCTAATTGTGTCTAAATTCATAGAGAACTTCAATTATCCCATTTGTTCACTAATTAGTAGAAAAAGCCAATTTCTTCTAGCCAAATTACTTGGCAAACGGTCAAATTGTCAAGTAATTAGGGAAGGTTTGAACATTGTAGTTGTTCACTTCTAGAATTTATACTCTCTTTCAAAGTTTATATGAACCATTCAACATCCATATTGGCAATTTTTCTTGTATATCTTCATTAAATATTAGTTAAGAAGTTTCAGTTTGAATATTGTAATGATACCAATTTATGCACTAGTTCATGTTGCCTTACTAGTATATTTATCCAGACTTGTGATTGAGGGGGGGGATGTTAAACTGTGAGTCCCTAGAAAAAAAATAAATTCTAATATCACCTTCTTATGAGTTTTCATCCTTATTTACTGATGAGGTGTTGTCATAATCCACTAGTGATGAATTGTCAGTAAGATCCAGATCCATGGGTGGTCAAATACATGTACTATATATTGACATCATGAGATGAATACATGTGTTAAGAATGACTTAAAGCCTTTTTGCCAAGTTCTTGTGTCTTGCTTGTGTTCAATTTCTTAATAGTTTGATGGCCATCTTCAAATATTCTATTTGAAAAAATTGTGGCAAATGATAATTGATAAAGAGGCAATGCAAAATGATGTTTATGAGATCCATTCAGGATCTTGAGCTACTTATGAAACAAAGTGATAGTGTTTAAATGAGAAATGAGGAGGACATAAACTAGGTAAAGAGAGTACTCACTATTGTTGTTAAAAATGTATGGTTTATGAGAATACGCCTTTAATTTATTAGAAGACAAGATGGATTCTTTAAATGTGAATTGAAGTAATTCTTTTCTTATGTGATGAAAGTTATTATTAATTCAACAAGTAGTGTTTGGGGGAAGAATCTCTCCATGGATACACATGTTCCAGTGGTTTGATTTCAAAGTAGTTAGGCCTGGAAAATACAATGTGGGACTTTATCATTTCTCTAGATTGGAGTCAAGAGAAATTGGGGGTAGTGTTGATGAACATCTACTAGACATGCACTTGTTTTGCGTTGATTCTACACCATATCAATTCAAAGAGATTGTAGAGTTTTTAATGACTAGCAAGGAACTTGAAGATTACACGTATGCATAGAAAATATAGTTGGTAACTCACACAACTGATTACCAACAATTTGTACAACAATTATATAAATTTGGTGTGGATGGGATGTTACACAAATGTGTCTCTGAACATGAACAAGGTGCACTTTTTTATGAGGCATATGAAGGGATTGTTGGAGGACACAAGGAACGAAAGGAAACAAGTGGGAAGATATTGTGTGCAAGGGTGGAATTCACTATATTAGGATGTTAAGGAGTATTGTAAGAGGTGAAAAGTGTGTTAGTGAGTGGGGGAACCTTCAAGATGTGATGAGCTTCCTTTGTTTCTTGTTGTGGCATTGGAATCATTTGAAAAGCGGGAAAATGAATTTGTGGGATTGAATAATCCCCTTATGTGGAGGATTTGAGCATGCTATATATCATCATTGTGATGGAGCATTTGACGTGTTGGGTTGAAGCCACACCAGTCAAGGATTGAACTTTTGAAACTATTGCTCACTTAATCTTTAAAAACACTATAACAAGGTTTGATTGTTCAAGGGTATTGATGGGTTTTCGGGGCACACTTTATCGATACTAATATTAGAGATTTGAATCAACAGTTTATGATTCATCAATAGAAAATCACACCTTATCACCCACATGTCAATGGAATAATGGAGGATTTTAAATTTTTTTTGGAACATGCATTCACAAATATTTGCAATGTTGAGAGGGATATTGGGATGTATGTGTTCTCATAGTTTTATGGGCCTATAGAAAAAATTGTAAGAGGTTGACTAAATATACTCCATTCAACTTGTAAATGGAAAAGAAGCAGTTATGCCCCTTGAATTTGTTCTCCTTAGTATTTGTATTGCAATGACTACACAAATGACACACAATGAATCTATTTATAAGTGGTTAGATGATCTTATGGAGTTAGAGGAGCACCATGTTATTGTAGGGTTCAATTAGAGAGTGGAAAAGTAGAGGTGGAAGGCTCAACATGACCATAATATTCATCTTAAGACAATGAAACTTGGATTGTTAGTTTGATCTATGATAGTAAGCATTTGTAGAATGTAGGGAAGTTGAAGATGAGGTGGCTAGGACCCTTTAAAATTTCATATTTCTCATAGGCTCTTATAGTGAAGTTGACGAAATTGAATGGCCAATGAATGGTAGTCGCTTGAAACCCTACTTTATCCCTCAAGGGGCCTAATGACTAATTGCGCAAGGTATGCATTTGTACCATAATAGAAGTAGAATGATTTAGATGATTAGTTGTTCATGAGTTTTTGGTTGTGGACAAATTTGTAGAATAGTTGTGTTATGTTGGCAATGAGTTCAATTATACGTTTATTGTTGAGTTAGTTGTTCTCTTTGAATTTGGTGCATGCTAAGTACAAGTTGTTTTGTGGTGATTGGTTGAATAAATAAGTGAAGAGATTGAAATAGTTAGAAGGTTCCCGAGTGGGTTTTCCTTTTTTATGTGATGGGGGATATGGAAAGAAAGAGGTGATGGTGGTGACATGATGTCAATATCAAAATGAGATTGTGGGACGAAGTCTAAGGAAATGATGGTAAATATATTCCAATGCAAGTAAGTAAAGGACCAAATTTTAAATACCCGTGGTGATCATTAATGATGGCACATTTTGAAATGACAAGTATTAGCCATGGTTATTAATTAATTTTTTGTTAAAGTTTCTATAAATAAATATGAAGGAGTTGGGATTAGCATACGTTTTTACAAAGTGTGCAAAGAGAGATGAAGAGTTGAAGGGTTATAGTTTGTGAAGTTTAATAGTAATGACATCTTCATCTAAGCCCAAATCTTGTCCAAAGTAGATGACCCATAAGTAAGCTAACATGTTGATAATTGAGGTTCACACTAAGGTGAATATCTTTGAATCCTTGCTTAAGAAAGTCAACATCGTTGGGTTCTCAGACTTCAGTTTATGGGATGTTGCATAGTTTCCCAATTTTCAATTTGATTTTTACAATGAAGTGAAGACATTAGTGCATGATTACGATAAAGGCATGAGTGCGATGACTATATAAGTTTGGCATAATGACTCTACTATACATGCCTCACTTTGGATGGAGTACATCCATTTCCTATTGTGTTATTTTTTTATTGAGTGCGATGACTATATAAGTTTGGTATCATGATTCTACTATACACGACTCACTTTGGATGGAGTACATCCATTTCCTGTTGTGTTAGTTTTTTATTGAGTTAATTGCATGAAAGCTATATTAGGTTAGATAAACCCTATCCAATTGACTTAGATGTTTTACATCAAGTTTTAGGATTATCGCCACAAGGAGATGATGCAATAGAAGTAATTGTTAGAACACTTATAATTTTCAACTTTTGTTCTTTTGTTTTTACCTCTTAGAATAAAATTTTACTAAAAAGCAAAAAAAATAGGAAATTACCTTTTAATTTAAAATAAATTCATTGGTCGTTATATATTAATAAAGCGCTTACAATAACACCCTTCGATGAGTTGTACTATTTGATCAAATGGTTCTTGTGATCTCTAAAATATAAAAGCCGCCCAAATTTTAAAAGAAAAATATTTAACGGACACTTCAGATCTTCGCGTTTCGAGAGTTCCAAGAAATTTAAAATGCAAAAACCCCGAATCTACGAAGTCTCGAAGACACTTCCTCATGACAATTCCTAAAAGGACTTACATATGATTCATAGGACATGTGTCTTCTAATATTTTCGGGGTTGACACGTGGCACTTATTTTTAACATTTGTGTTAGATTATTTTCTCCATTTCAAGTGACACGTGTTTTCCTCCTTTTTTGACACATCACCAAGAATGACGTTATCTCTGCCATGTCACTCAGGGGGATTTCCCTTCGGGAGTTTAAACAAATATTGAGTTCACAAACCGTAGAAGTAATGAATATTACAAAAAAGCAAAAGTGTTTTAAAGAGTTAATAAAACATTTAATAACTTTAATTAATCACGATTAAGTATTGTAGAAATTTCCAGGTCCTATCAGCTGTCTTCTTGGTCTGTCTTTGACCAAGCTAAGACTCTAAGTTTCTTGCTGTCATAAATTTTAATTTCTGCTGTTTTATAACAACCAACTGTAGTTTTTGGTTTTGCTNTGGGATTCAAGGAACCCGTATATGGTTAGCCATGGCTCAAGGGTACTGAAACACTAGTTTGAGAGGGTTGTTCCCCAGAGGGTTGTCCCCCAGAGGGTTGTGGGTTAATTTGAAGGTTCCAAAGGTGAGCTAACAAGTTTGATGCATTTGGTCTATATTGTGAATTATAAGTTCGAACCTGAGGATGTCCTCCATAAGGAGGAGGTGTTCCAATTGGAGTTTGACCCCCGGATTGAGGTTTTCCCCCGAAATAATATTTCCCCCTAGTGGGAATATGGTAATTAGAAGTGAATAGATGATGAGTGCTACCAATTGGATTAGAGCCACTAGGGTCAGATCCACCATGAATAGGTTGATAAGACCCTTCGGAGAGGACTTGGGAAGGCATGGGAACATAACCAACAGAGGTATTATGCCCAAGTGGTACTCCGGATGGAATTTGGGTATGGATGGCAGTAGAATAATTCAAAGCATGATACCCAAGAGGAAGAGAAGGGGTAGGTCTAGCGGGACATTGTGTACCAATGGGAGAATGGTTAACCACTATATTCCTGAAAGGAATAGTCGTAGCATAAGGAAGAATTGTAGAGTGGGCCATTTGAAAAGGGATGGTTGAATGAGGAATAACTGACTGGTCTTTGGAGCCAACATAGAGGTAGGAAATTGTATTGGAAAAATGACCTAGGGAGACTGTGAGGATGACAGACGTCTTGGGTAGCTCAGGAATAGTGGGTATATCTTCTCCTTCCCCTAAACCATAAAGGTATCAAAATGTATGTCGTGGGATTCTAACTATGTCAGTAGTCCATAAAGGATTATCGTCTCCAAAAGGTCTGGTTAAAGTTTCATAAGAAGCAACAACAAGTTCCCCGAAAAAATTCATCTAGAGAAAACGTCTTTCATATCTAGGAGGGATGCAGAAATCTTCCATAGAATATGAAATAATTTGAAAAATATCCAAAGAGGTTGAACCTTCCTCTTGTGTTACATTGGTGTCCTGGACTTCACTCTGTTGAGAAGAACCCTTTGATGTGTGAGGGGGTATAGGGGTAGAATCTTCCATGTTTTCCAGTCGAATTCCCTGTAACCTGCATGAACAACGGGGAGGGTCTATGTTGGAGAAACCAAACAATCTACGGAAAACATATATGGCCAACTACATAAACAAACAACATGTGCTAGTAAAATATAGGAATCAAAACGAAGCAAACAAGACCTTCCTATTCCTAAGTTACTAGTTGGTGATGAAATCCAGCTTCATGACGTCGAGACAAGAAGGGGCTGGTCTAGGGTGGAAAAGTTACATTGATGACCTTCTTAACGGACTTACACCCTGGTGCAAGCTCCCACGCATAATCATGGGTATACCCTCCAAGGAGCCCAAGTGANTGTCTCCTCAAAATCACCAAAAAGGTAATTTAATGTTCACTTTTGCCAAAAGTGACATAATGTACTTTAACCAAAGTCAAAGTACAAATAGACATAAAGTACTAGGAAAAAGTGCCAAATAACTTTCCCACATGTTCTAAGGAGGGAAAACACATGGGGAACACCTCCTCAGGTACTAAACTCAACAAGTATTAATTAATCACTTCGTAGTTTCGAGCTTCGAGAGATTTCTCTTGTGCTATATCCAAAACTCCCGAATGCCGAACTTCCGAAATACAAACAACACTTTTAAAACAAATGAACTCCCGGAGCTCTGAAGCTCTGAAGTTTCAAAGCCCCAAAATACATATAACAATTTGAAATTTTACTATGGGAATTCATCTTTCGGAGGATTTCTTTCCCGTCACATTCAAAACCTCTGAATGCCGAACCGTTGAAATATTAATGACATTTATGATTGGCTAAAGTTAACGATTTGAATAAAGATTGTGAATCACCATGTAATAAATTCCATTAAATTTTTAATAATTTCTTTGTCAGTAAATCGACACGAAGATTGATATTCTTTATGAATAAAAAATTTCGAATTTCAAGTCATTTTACCATTTGCAATTAGAAGTTTTCTTTCAACAAAGATCTTACAAACTTCTCTTGTTACAGGAAGGATAATTTCATTTCCCAGAAGATCACGACGCCACACAAAGTTGCGAAGAAGCAATACACATCAACTGATGATTCTAATCCATACACAAACGTTCTATATGACACCACTCCGCGATTTACGGATGCCATTAAGTCATGGAAGTAGGTTTATGATATCTTAGAGCATGAAATTATTAACTATCCAAACGATTCTTCTGAGGAAGACGATGATTCCTTCTCAACCAAACTTAGATTGGTATCACAGTCGAAATTGCACAAGATTGCTGAACGATCCAAGATTTTACCCTACAATGATATGATAAGATGGGCTCTGGAGGACGTTGACATTCAAACCAGAAGCATTGTCAACCATCAGAAGACCTCTATCGTCTCTTTTCGACCAGAGAACCTACAAACAATGTATAAAATTTCTTCTACACCCAAATATACTTACAATGCAACATTTCTCCTGGATTTTGAGAGAAAAGAATGCAATTAATAAGGTAGAAATGGCCATGATATAATCAAGTCCTGGTGGGAACATCTAGATAAATTCAAAACTGATGCTCATGGTATGTATTCCACGATGTCCTTAGATGCTCATATATTATATATAGCCATGATGCTTTGCCATCTATTTTGGAAAAATAACCCTGCACATTTCTCCGTTGAGTGGGTAGCTATAATGAATGAAGTAGCCAAGGGTTATACCTTCAATTGGGCTAAAATGATATTTGATAACCTGGCTAAGGAAATTACTGAGTACCAATCATTGAAATCAAAAGGGAAATTTGTTCCTTTTTACATGTCTGCATATATCATGGATGCCATTTGCTTCATAACCCCATTCTCCTTGATGAACTAGATTTGGACCCTGGCTAGTGCAGAGCCTATACATTTCTACCACTCCAAACTATGGGAAGAAAATGCCAAGGATTTCTTTTATGAAATCTGTCACAGTGTAGTGGTACCTATTCATATAGCTATCTATGGCCACCCACCGCCCAAGATTTCAGAGAAGATTATGGGAAACTTAGGCACGTTTGCAGACTTGTATATTGAGGAGAACTTCTCCTACATTAGAGTGTTCGATTGTTTTGTTCCCCCTCATGCCCTTCCACAATTTTTACCTGACATGATGGTGTGCATAGAAGTGGCATACCAAACACTAGCAGGAGGTATCACCAAGGAATTGAAAGCAACTCAGAAAAAGGTATGGCCAACTTTTCCCATTCAGGTTGGTATGTTTACATTATTAGACTTTGGTCATACCAAAGTCAAGGATGAAACCATGGAAGATGTCAAATTAGTTGACATCGAATTCAAGAGACATGATCCACATAAAGTTGTAGAGAATCATTTGGATCAATACAACATGAAAAGATACATCCATAAAGAGTCTCCTTATGATGATATTTTCAGGGGAGCTAGATCCTATGAAGAAGTTCAAAGTAGATTCCAGACTCTGCCTCCTAACCAACAAAATGGTTTCCTCAGCTTCCAAAATCATAGATAGAACAATTTTCCTAAGATCTTACAAGGAGAGTCAAGGCCCATGCCATCTTCATAGGAAGCTAAATCCACAGAATCTGACCCAAGTTGCTCCACCAAAAACAAAGCTGAAGAAGTTTTGAAGAGTTCAGATGGGTTGTTTAAAGAGATAAAAACATAATTTCTAGGCCTAAATGATCAACAAATATTATCCCAGCTTGAAGCTTTCATGAATCAGGGACAAATTTTTCCCCATTCAACACCAGTTACTTCTACTGGCACCCCAAGCACAACAGTTCCATAAATCTCTACAACAATTATATCTCCTATTCCCTCATTAACCCCTTTAGCGAATAGTTTTGGGACTCCTAATTTAGAGCTCATTCACGTAGATGATATTACTCCTATATTGCCTGAAGAAATGCCTCCCTCAAGTTCCTTTTTCAACAAGAAACATAAAGCTATTGTAAAGAAAGAATCTCAACAAAAAGATGGAGTAGTCACTAAAAGGAAGAAAATAGTGTATGATGGAAAAGGTCAAGATGATCCTGAGTTTTCCAAGGAAGTTGTAGATTTACTAGGGGATTTTTCCACTGCCAATCAATGGTCAGTGGAAAATATGACCAAACAACTGCAACACAAATCTCTCTTGGTGGAAAAATTGCAGAATGAAATACATAGTACATAACAGATTGTCAGAAGAAGAATGAATCAAGACATAGAGAAAATCAGGGTTAATTATCAACACCAGATGAAGCAGTTACAAGATAAAATCGAGTTGATTTACCTGAGTTCACAGACCAACAAAGGCTTGATCACTCAGTGGGACAATTTGATAGAACAACTGCAGGCCAAATTAGCCCTAGTGGAGAATACGACAATTGACATCACTTCTTTCAAAGAACAAGCATCTGAAATCAATGAGAAGATGGAAGTTGTCCAACATGATTTATATCAAAAGGTAGATACTATTCAGAAGTTCTATCCGACAATAAATATTTCTCCGAAAAGTATTTATGTCAAATAAAAAGATGCATGTGTTGCTAGATCCAAGTTTCAGGAATTCATCATATGGAGGTAGAAATCCAATATCCCTGGTCTCGCCCCTTTCTCACAATATGAACAAGTAAAGGGTGAAATGGATTTGAAAGTTTGGGAGACAAATCTAGAAGAAAGAAATAAACTTTCCAGAGATGCAAAGGAGGCTTGTCTGGAGACATTATCTTCTATAGATACAAAATTGGTTGAATTTGAAGAAAATGATGTTTCAGAGGCACTGGGGCAGATTGAAATAGAAATGAATCGGGAAACTCCAGAAAGAATAAGGAAAATATTCAATCTGTCATCCAATAGATGAATCAAATCGATTTTCTCAAGATAAATGAGTTGTTGGTGAAGCTAAATTTACAGTATCAAATTACAACCAAGGAAGTAAAGAAGATCCAGAAGAAGTTGCCACTAGTACAAAAGAAGTTGTTCGCTTTTGAATTGAACGAGGAAATTGAACCTTCGAGATTTGTGGTAGCCTTGATGGACATGTGTACCCAATTCAATGAACAAAGGAAAGCGAATGCATCCGAGAGAAAATGAAGGAACATATGAAGCGCCAACATTTCAAACTATAACTCAACAATATCTACATTTTGATTTTCCATTGGGATTGTATTCTATATTTAGAGCATATATTGTGCAAAGTCCAACTACTTTTAGTTGAGACAATTTTTTTATAAATAGATAGATTTTATATCTATTGAAGGCTTCTTCGAGCCTAATGTAAAAGAGAGAACTTTTTTGAATATTAATACAAGTGCAGACATCTAGATTCTAAGTTTCATTCCATTTGAGTTATGTGCTTCCTTTGTGTTTCCATATCTTATGGATTTCTTTCTGTAGTTCTTGAAGAGTGAATGATTACAATTTAGTAATACATCTACTGTGATCATAATATATCAGAAGTTCATTCAATAACAATTTTTCCTTTGTTATTACTGTGAGTAAAAACAAGACCTGTGACCTGTGTGAATTGTTGCATTCTTAATCTCCTTTCAAGGGTACATCTTCTACTTTTATTCTACTGCAAACAAGGTGAGACTTATTTGTAATTGATACCTAGCTTTGTTTTAACAGTTTTGTCAATCATTTCTACATCATTTATAATTATAATTACGACTCAAAGATACAACTTCTGTACTGTCTTATCATAAATTTCACTTAAAGATTATTTCTTAGAAAACTGAAGGTATAAGAAAGCACTTATAAAAAAATTTCTTTTAAAATATTTGATGCCTGAGATTATTCTTTGAGCCTTAGAATCAATCTCAGGAACAACATCTTTTTGGCGCCTTTGCCGGGGACGCAGAAACAAAATATTTTTTTCCCTAGGAGAACGACAAAGTCAAATTTTGGTCTTTGATGGTGAACAAAGATTGAATACCTTATAAGGTTCACTTTATATTTTACCCGATGACTCCATTGTAGGAAAAGATGAAATTCAGTCGAAAAAATACCAAGAAAAACCTCGACGAAAAGCAGACTACGCCAATTTCAGATCCCGAAAAATTGTTGAAACCAAAGGGATATCTAAGAAAAACTTCTGTATCAACAGGTAATATATACCAACCTATATTTATGCAAGTTAATGTTAATATTCCCACTGAAGAACTAAGTCTTAAAGAAAAATATAAACAAGTTCATTCTGTAGAAGCATCAACAAGTAAATATGAAATTAAATTAGAAACTACAGAAGGAATTATTCCAGACAAGGGGAGCAACCCCAAGGAGAGCTCAAGCAGGGGGAGCAACCCCAAGGGGAGAATGACCCTTTTCCATTGATGTCAAAGAGGGAGAGATAGTCACATTGATGTGATTGATGATTATTGACGGGGAGAGATAGTCACATTGATATGATTAATGGCTATTGATGTAGAGCATGCCTTGTCTACATGTTGACATCAATGATTGGTGTTGACATCAATGTTGGTATTTCCATCAATGCCAAAGGGGGAGATTGTTGGATCATGTTGTCATTGATGCCAAAGGTTTGATTGATTGATGTCA